>CAIGRF010157450.1:0-13756 GCA_903798235.1 Fraxinus ornus
AGTTTTACCCATTGGGTTCAATTCTTGATTGGGAAGGAATTGTTCCATGATATTTTGACTGGAACAAATGCCAAGGCCGGGGTTGAAATATACGCTCCCCAGTTTTTTGCTCGTCAGTTGGGTTTTGGCCAGACTTGGCATGTTCCTCCTTGTTTCTCCAAGAGCTTGACAGACCATTTTCATATTATAACCAAAACAGAGGCACAGACCATTGACTCCCGTAATGCTTTTTTGATTCAGGGCTTTTCTATGACCCTTTCAATCCCACCTACCTCTTCTTTACGATCCCCTCGTGTTCCTGTCAAACGTTCTATGACAAATCCTGTTCCATCTGGCTCTTCCTCTGTTCAAGCTGATACAACTAAAGGAACTTCTAGTCGCAAATAGCTAGCTTCAACTTCTCCTATTATGCATGATGATGATGATGTTCCTGTCATTGCCAAGAGAAAGGTATTTGACTTTCTTTTTTCATGTAGAGCTTGTTTATTCGCGAAACATCTTCCCATGTTAATTTGTTGCCTGAATTTTTCAGAAGGGTTTTGTTTCTCCCTTGAAGGCTTTGCCTTCGCCAGACCCTGTCCCACCATCTTCCACCAAGGTTACTTAGTCTATGTCTATTGAAAAGGAGACTTTGGCTGCAAGCCAAATTGGAGAACTTCTACCTTCTGAGGGTGCTAACCCCTTATGCATTGAATTGGAAGGTATTATAGGTTGTATGGTCCCTTCTCTTGCTTGCATTATTAGATTGTACTTCCCTACTCATATTTGTTTGATCCTTGTAGAAATTCTTGTAGATGCGCCCGTTGCGAAAGGGCTTGTTATTCCGGACGAAGGGAAATCTCCCCAAATGGTTGGATCATCTGGTGATGTGCCCCGAGTTACCCCAGCTGTTGACATGGTATTTTTCACTTTGCCTTTCATCTTCACTTTGTTTGCTAAAATACTAGGATGTTAACTATTCACATTTTCCTTGTAGGATGCCGACGCCATTCTACGCTCTATCCAGGACTTGCTCACCTATTGGGAACAAACAAAGGCAAGCGCTACTTCTGACTCCTCTTCAGTTGGTCATCCTTCTGCTTCATCTTCCTCATAAGAAAATATGAACATCCTCAAGCAATCATTGCTTGAGTATGTTGCTTTCATGGACATGGATGTCCACAAAGCTAGTACCTCTGGCCGAAAGGATAAATTTGAGCAATTGAGAGCAAAGATGGCCCAAGCACTTGAACTTCCCTCGGTCAATATTTCGAATGATTTCAAGCTGTCATTGAAGGTTATTCATTCAGAGATCAGTTCCTTAATGGCAAGAAATACCGAGTTGAAAACCCAACAAACTCAGTATCTATGTGCCTCCAATGAAAATGAGTCTTTGTTCAAAGAGTTTGAGAAAGCCAAGGTTCATTTAAACGACATTTCTTCTGAGGTCATGATTGAAGATTCTTTGACGATAAAGCTTGCCGCAGAGATGAGGGAGCTTCAAGCAAGAATGGATGACTGTAGGGCGAGACTGGCTGCTAAGAAGCGTGTTGTTGCTCAAGAGGTTGAGCAACACAAGCCTTTGGTTGAGCGTTACGCGAATCTGAAAGTTAATGAAAACTTCGTGCTTGAGTTATCTAAGGCCTCTTATGCTCAGGATGGCGAGTGTGGAAGGTTTAGAGAGAGGATGCGCTCTATGTGGGGTAAGTTGTAATCGGGACGTATCACTATTGACATTCTTTTGTAGGACGATTTCATCCTTTTATTTTTGTAATTATGACTAGTAGCCACTATTAAGTTGTAATGGCATCCGCTTTTGTCAATAGAATATTCCTTCCTTTATTTAGACAACATCCTTTTGCATGGATTTCTGATCAATGTATGCCGTAGTTATCAATATTCCCCAAATTTAATTACTAACCTCGTACCCTGTCTTTGTACATTTATTTTAGTGCCCCTTCACGTAGGACAAGACTCTTGGCTTTCTGGCGTCTCTTCAAGATTTGAGCCTTCAACTATGGTTGCGACGCATCTGGCCATTTGCATTCTGCCCTTTCGCCTTCTAAGTCTATAAATAGGCATGTTTGTTACATATTCACCATCACTTTTTGCTACCATCTACACCACTTGACTGATGGATCTTCTATATCCAAGAGATCTTTTGTTCCCTTTTGATATAAGACTTTCTTTTTCCAAGTTTGCTATCTGTCGTTGATATGTCCTTTGGTATGGGAGGTATAGAAAATGGCTTTTGGCTAATAAAGGTCTTTTCAGCGCCCTTGCTGAGAGTGTTTCTCCCAGTAGCAAAGGTCTTCCCTGCCCATCGCTGCAGCGATGCACTTAGGAAGGCTCTGAAGGCCAATTGCTTATTGAGAGTGCTTCTCAGCCTCTTCATCTATCATTGCAGCAATGCATTTAGGAAGACAATGAGAACTGGTTTACTTTCTTCTGTGTAGTTGATAGGGGAATAACCATAGCTTGCTTCAATTTGTGGCTAATTGTATTTTGACTATTTTGTCTCTCTTGATTTGTAAGAAGCATTTGATAATGAAATATTTTATTCGAACGTATTTCACTCTTATATATTTGAACGTGATAGTTCAATGTACCTTATTCTGGCGACGGGTGTGTGTGTGCCTATATTTGTTCACTTTCCCATATGGAGGGAACATATTTTTTTATGTACTTACCATTAATAAATCTTATATGCTTTGTGCCATCTAGATCCTCCAAGTGGTAAGCTCCATTAGGCAATACGCTTTTCACTCTATAGAGTCCTTCCCAATTGGGCGACCACTTGCCATACTTTAGATCTTTACTATCCAAAGGTAGTATTATTTTCCACACCAAATCGTTCAAGCTAAAGAACTTGGCTATGACTTTTTTGTTATAGTACTTAGCCATCTTTTGTTTTTGAACTTGCAGTCTATCTAGGACGTCCAATCTTAACTCATCCAACTCTAACAAACTTTGGGTTAGTGATTCTGCATAATCGCCATCGCTTAGATTATGGATTCTATTATGTAATTTTTTCAATTACATACAAATGTCTTTTTTTACTTGACTGAACATGTTTTTATAGCTTACTCCCATTTTTTGAAAATCGTTGTCTTTGTCTTTATATTCTTCCATTGTTAATTTTTGATGTGAAAGAAATACATCACATGAATCTAATGTGGTTGAATTGTATGACAGATTGTGAGGAAGATCCGGACTTCTTAGAATCCGACCACGACTTTGAGTCAGACGACGATGACATCGAATATGATAGAAATGTAACTGATGGGATTGAAATTAGATCGGACGGCCATGACGATGAAGTACAGGAAGAACGAGAAGAATGCATCAGAGGATCTACTATCCCAATGTTCATCAGATGAGGATGGCAGTTATCACTTTCCTCAATTCACTTTTGATCAGGACATTACAAATCCTTTGTTCGAGGTAGGACAAATATTCAAATCTATAGTCGAGTTTCGGGAGGCGGTATGAACTTACGGTGCATTGAATGGGTACAACGTAAAATTTAAGGCAAACGAGGAAAAATAGTGCAAGGAATTTGTAAATTGGGTTGTAAATGACGAATATAGGCTTCTAAATTTGATGCATCCGAGAGGTTGCAAGTAAAATCTTACACTTTGAAGCATACCTGTAGCCGGGATCAATCTAATAGACACTGTAATTACATATTCTTGACACGTCGATATATTGAGCAATTCAAAGCATACTCGGATTGGAAGACCGAGTTAATTTTGGCAACAGTGAAGAAGGATCTCCGTACAGATATTAGCAGAAATGTAGCATAGAAGATATGTAAAAGAACTTTTATTAGGGAATTTGCAAGAGCAGTTTAGGCGATTGAGGTCTTATGCAGCCGAGGTACTCCGTACAAATGTTGGCAGCTCGACATTCATTATTACATTACATGATCAGATATTTCAAGGGATCTACATATGCTTCAATTGTTGTAAGATAGGTTTTAGAGATGTTGTAGGAAGGTAGTAGGTGTTGACGGTTGTCACTTAAGGGGTTGTTTCGGAGGTATAATGTTAACTGCAGTTGGGATTGATGTTAATGAAAGCATCTATCCCTTTGCCTATGCAATTCTTCATAAACAAAATACATCAGCTTCGCGATGTTTCTTGACCCATCTCTAAGAGAATATTAGGATTGGAGATGGAAGAGGTTGAACTCTAATGACCGACAGACAGAAGGGGATACAAAATGTGATAAACGAGTTGTTCCCTATGGCCGAGCATAGGTTTTGTGTACGTCATATGTACATGAGCTTCTTTAATGCTGGGTTTAAAAGTAAAATTCTGAAGAATTACTTATAGTGGGCTGCTAAATCAACCACTGTTGCTGACTATCAACGTTGGATGATTCTGAGACTTTCCTGTAAACTATCTAATTAGTGATTCTGAGAATTGTTTTTTTATTTTCTGTCGGGATTAACGTTATTGAATGTGAGTTTGTAGTTTAATGGCCCGTGTTGGTTGATCTCTTGGCAACAGTTTTTGTTAGATTTGAATTTTTCATAATTATAAAAATTAAAAAAGGAACAACTATAACAATGATAGATTAATATGAACCTCCATTTCGAAATTTGTTGCATAAAAACATTAAAATTACAAACATAAATTCCAAATTAACGGGATTAATATACAATTCAAAGTTCGACGTCTACGAACATATTATAAAACCCCGAACTAGTGACTTTATGAGGTACAGCTGCAGCGAACTTGTCGATTTTCAAACGAGAAGATAATCCGAAAACGAAACTAAAACAATGAACGGCTGGGATAATCCGACAGATCGCGTTATTGAGGTGGAGAAAACACAGAGAAGAATCCAACGTAGAACAAGTCGACATACTTTTTTTGTCTGAATCCAGGATGCCAATCTGGATCACAAATCCGTTTATTGATTTAGGTCCACATAAAATTCTGATTCTCAAATTTCCCAGTTTTAGTTCTGACCTTTCCTCTCTAAAGAGGGGCCCTAATTCGAGAATAAAATCTGGGGTGGGGGATTTAAGGTGTCGAGGAGGATAAGTTGAAGATAATTTGATTCATTGAACAAATCAAAAGAGAGATTTGGTTTCAGAAACTTGAAGGGTTTTTGAATCTGGGTTTCGGAAATGGTTGAGATTTGCTTGATGGCTTCACATGGCTACCCTCCTGGCCTTATCTTCCATCACGAACAAGTGGGCATGGCTAGAATATCCAAGGTCAGAAAATAATTCTCTTTGTTGGGTTTATTATCTGGGTTGATTAAATTTATTGTAAATTCATTTCAATTAATTGGTTATTGTGATATCTGAATTGGGTTTATTGACTTTTAATGATTTATTATTGTTCTGAGTTGAGCTGAGCCTCTTCGAGTCTACGCACTAGTCTGAACATATAAATAACACACTTGTTCGGGTGCCTTTTCGGGGTCACGAAGAACATTCTATGAAGATTGTTTATTTTCAAGTTGAACTCTCTGTTTCTGTTTTCATCAGTGTATTGTGCATTTATGCTTAGACTTTATGATGGAGCTAAGGAATGCATTTGGAGATTCTTCAATTTTAGGAAAAAATAATGGTCCTTTCTCAATTTTCTTTAGACTTCATTTATTTACCCTATGCTTCTAAGAGAAATTCTTCATATATCTGCTTTTTCCTTTTTGTCTGTTGGCTTATAGTATTAAATCTAAATTTTGGTTGAGAAGTTTGTGATATCTTATAAATGGCATGCTAATTTTAGTTGGATTTGAAGAAGTTTGTGTTTTCTTATAAATGGCATGTTAATTTTAGTTGGATTTGAACTTTTAATTGGAAGTTTGTGCTTGATAGTCGTTGAAGTCCTCACGTGGAAAGAAGTGATTATGATTATAAGCTATGTGAAGTTTTTAAAAGAACTAAGTAGGCAGATATTTATACTCTTCTTCATAGGGTGATCTGGTTCGTTTTAACTTTTCTAGAATCTACTCTCCTGGCAGAGCTTGCATTTTCACCTGTGGAAGTTGTTAAGACAATAAATTAATTTGGCAGATGATATTTTGTTAAGTTACTAGGATCATTTATACCAGAGAGGGAATCACTAATGGTGAGTTGGACCTACCAAACATGCGTTGAAAACATGGTTATATACGCATTTTAGATTATAAGAAAAATGTTGAAGATAATTTAGAAAGTCCATAATCTTTTTAGTAATGCAATTTGTAAATTATACTTTAATAGTTTGGACACGCTTTCGTATTCTCAGAGGATATTTGCCTTATAGTTTAATTTGTGAATCTTCCCCTGGCTGCGTCCACAAGTTCAGGTGGACAGCATATTGTTAGTAATACATTATGCTCACATTCGTTGAGGCTTCCCCTTACAGTTGTATCCAATTTTAAGTTTTCTTCTCTCTTTTTCTTTATGTTTCAGGATCATCTTCATTTTCCTCCCTATATTGGAGTGAACCAAGATCCGTCTCGGTCGCACTCTATCGATATAAGTCTGCATCAAAGAGAGGAGTGGAATTCCATAAACGGGCCTTTGGACAGTGATCAATTTTTCAGGGTTGACTCAACTGTTAAGAGACCTGTTACCATTGATGTTCAAGGTCCATATCTTTACTAATTTCTCTGCTTTTTACTGATGGTATATGCCTGTTAAATCTTCACATCAACTGCGACATATGCAAACGCAAAGCAGTATCAACTGTACCATTGTATATGTTGCGGATTAAACCCAAACCCAAACCCAAACCCGAGAGAAATAATAAACAAACAAGAATAGGAAATCCACACAAAATCACGAAGATTCATAGTGGTTTACCCTCAATATGCGAGTTATGTCTGCTCGCTGCTGCAGGTTTTCTCTATAATTATGAAGAAATTTTATATAATGGAATTCTCACAGCTCTTTGTTTTGACTTCTCACACTACACAAAAAGGGTCCCCTTAGACTCCTTAAAAAACAGAGAGATGAATGCACTAAAAAAAAAAAAATGGTTCCCGCGTTCCTGCTCCCAAAGCAGGGGGCAATCAACCCTGCTATCCTCCACCTATCAACCAACCTTACCATGACAGGTGATTTGCAGTTTGGATAAGTGAACTATATAATTAGGCTCCACACAATACAACACTATATACCATCGAATTTTATTTCATTATATTAGATGTTGTATAATAATATCACGAAGTTATCTATGCTACTGAAATAATTACTCCGGTAAAATGATCATTACCGTCTTTGCATATTCTTGTACTCTTTCTGATATTCACATAAGTAATTCCATATTTATTTTAATGACAGATACTAATTCAAACTCAATACCGTTTGGCTTTGGGATTGCTGACAAATGCGCAAGGCAGGAGAAGATCTTGAAGTTACTCACATCTGGATCGAGTGAAGTAGAAGGTGGTTTGTTAAAGTTGTCTATGCTTCTGAACTTGATTGGGCCTGATGTGCTGTTTACAGATTTACCTCAAGAGCCATTTGCTCGTTATCATAGATGGCATTTTAGTGATGCCGAGTCTCAGCAATCTCTTATATATCCAACCCGGGAATTGTTCTTCGAGAACCCTATGGTGGACGTAAAGGGGGATTTAGGCAGTTCAGAAATCACATATCACTCTGATGGCCAACTCTCAGTTGCGGGTTCTGTTGACATGAACTATGTACTTTCTGTTATTGCTGAGTTTTACTTGTCAAAGAGCACAGTCAAGTCGAGTAAGCAATCAATGCTGGTCCCTTTCTTTGAGAGGTATTGAGCTTTGTTTGTTTGTTTAGCTGCAACTTTTTCTATGACATGCATTTGTAAAAGGAAATTGACTATTTTAACAAAATGTTCTGATACAAAAGAAATGAGACAAACGCATCATGCTGTTCGATAAGATCTTGTGTATGTCAATTGTTAATAATGTTAATGATCCAACTTAAGATCTAATTTATAGAAGAAGTTTGAGTTTGAGTTACATTTTTTTTCATTCATGTTTGTTCTCTTTATGCATTCTTAAACACATTAGTTAAAACATTACGACAAGGTACCTTTTATGTTCCTGGCCCCCATAGTTAATGGAATTTGAATTGTTCTTAATAAAGCCTAACATCAGTGAACTTCAAATTGTGGAATTGCTTATTCATTTTAGGGTGTGTTTGAACCACCTTATTTTGAAATAATGTATTATGGAATAGTAAATTGATGGAGAATGCGTGGTTGAAAAGGAAGGAAAAGTTATTGATGTGATGAAAATTATTATTTTATTGAAAAATGTGTGATTAGAAAAACGAGAATGAAAAAAAAAATATGTACCAAATATGGGCTAGATAGATGTACACATTTTTTTCATATAATTTTTTTATTATTCAATATGAAGTACTATATTTTCCTAGTAAACNTTTTCCATGTTGAACTTTGAGAATTTCTCTAAGTTCAAAGATCTAAAAAATTCAGGCCTAGTTCTTGTAATTTGATGTTCCTTTCATGGTGTAGACAACATTGAGTTCGTCGTTTGTATTCATTGTGAGGGAGAAAACTCTGTTCGTTGGCAAGTGTTTTAGGAGATTTGAAAGAAACAGAATAAACTGAAATGTTAAATGTTTGTATAGTTTGGCCTATTGTAATGCATAGGTGCCATCTTATATCTCGCATATTTCTAAATTCTAACATCACTTGATTTATTGTACCAATGTTCGTTTTCAAAGTAGAGGTCGATGACTCACAGTTTCTTAATTTATCCTTTAATTCTTTAATGAAATGATATTTTGTACTAGTCTGATAGAATCTCCCTGTATTCATTTCTTTGAACAGAAGGAGAAGAGGAGCAAGTGCTAAGTCAGTGCTTGAAACTGTAAAAACTGCACCTCTTTACAGGTAAGATTCACCTTCAAATCAAGAAAAGTTAATTTTCTTATCTCTAACTTCCGCTTCCGTAGTTCAAGTACGATTTAACCACTCTTGTCGGGGCACTAGAAATCCCAATTAATGCACTATCAATTTGAGGTTCACGAAGGGTGTGAGAAACAAGCTAAAGTAATCGGCCTTTGTTTCATATAAGCATCACCATATATTTTCCGCTCTCATGGGAAACTGATGTGAACTATCATACATCTGTGCACTTGCTTTTATATAGTTAGTCATTAGATTGCATAATTGTTAGCTGGCCGATGTGGGATATAGAACCAAACTAAATCCTTGTCTTCCTTCATGACCTAAGACCACTTTTGAAGATGTGTGGAAGTGCAACCATGCATAAAAGATATAAACATATCTTTCTAATTATACACACACACCTCAGAATTATGATTATTGATTTTCTCGAGCACCTGAATCTATACCCACATTATCAATTTATTGGGACTCAATGCATGAAGTTCACTTACTGCATCTTTGGTTGGTGGATAGCACTGTATAATAATATTAAAGAATTTAAATTATTTTTTTCATGATTCTATCCAGTATTGTCGAGTACTAGGTTTCAACTTTTTAGTACACACCTGTTCTCCGAAGTGGTTTTTATCCCTTCTTTAACATATTACCGCTTTTCTTCAAGTTATTCTGCAATAGTAGGCTGTCTTTAGTAAGAGAAACTAAATTATAACAATAGATGTAATTGAGATATTACATCAGCAATCGAAATACGTGTTGACTCTTATTCGGTAACTTTATGATTAGTTATCCTGCATATGAGTATCCTTTTCACTTCTAACGTGTTAAATTGCTTACAGTCCTGAGAAAGTAAAGGGTAAAATATCACAGAAGAAGAAGAGCAATAGAAATGAAGAAAGGAATCTCTACGGGAACAAATACCTTTTTGCATGTGAAAGTCTTCTGTCCATAATGGCCGATAGGAAGCACAATGGAAAAACTGCAATTTTTTCATTGAAGAAATCTGGTCCTGAACTACCCCAGCTTCTAACCCAATTTTCTGCAAGCATTGCTGGGACTGGTATTGCCGTTCTTTTCTCCGTTGTCTGCAAAGTTGCTTGTGGTCGAGTCCCCTTTTGTGCATCCAAACTTTTGAACACGGGTTTAGGATTGGGACTGGTTTGGCTTTCTTGGGCTATCCATAAACTTCGGGATACAGTTATCTCGATTAGCAAGAATTCTGGAAAGTTGGCCTTAAAAGAAGAGGAAATGATGAATAATCTTGACAGAAGTTTAAAAGATATCTACTTCAGAATAGCAGCATTAATGGCAGTCACACTTCTCAGGCTCGCATGATCACAAGACGGGACACAATAACATTCTTGAAATAGTGAATCCCGGGATGCATGCATTCAAGGCGTGATGTTTGTTCTGAAGTGATTTCAAAGAAAGCTTGGTCATCTGGGCGTTCGTAGATCAAGAATGGTTCTCTGAGTTGAAAACAATTTAGAATGTGCAAAATGCTAATGAATATATGCTGGACTCCATCTGATAATTCTGATCGCTAGTGTACGTCTGGTGGAGCATAAAATTTTCTGACATTAATGATTTTAAGTTTTTGTTACTTTATTTATGGATGATCTTTTTGTTAATGGACCGAGCTGCTCTGCCAGGCATGTAAAAGGCTCTGACAGAGCAAATGTGAGATTTGGGAGGGGAGGGGAGAGGAGGGGGGGGAGGGTTTAATGAGGTGGGTCCTCGGGATCCACCCACCTCGTGTGAGAGCAACTGCTCTACCAGGCCTTTTACAAGTCTGGTAGAGCAGAATTATCCTTTGTTAATAATTTAATTTACGAACTGAAAAATTCATTTGTAATTTTAAATTATTTTTCAGCGATTATTTAATTTAGGACATCCTAGGCTCCTAGCTATCACCTGCCAAATATACATGTCATGTGATGTCAAGTTTAGCGTCACCTAGTAATTTTTAACGAAAGTTAACTTATTTTAAAAATAAGCTTACTAAAAAAAATTAATTTTATAAATAAATTGTTGAGTTTGAAATTTGCTTATAATTGGTTATACAAGCATATTTATAAACGAAATGCAGGGATAGGATCCTTAAAACAATATGAAAAATAATAATAATAATTAAGATTGAAGCATGTATATGTAAGTGAATGAGATTCAAAAAACAACAAATTTAGCAAGATTATTTAAATATATTTCTAGATTTTTATTTCCTTTTTTCAAAATTATTTAATACTTTCCTTTTTAATTTTTTTTTCCTGTTAATTACTAAATCACAATTATTTTTCCCTTAATTACCTATCACCCCCATAAAACCACTCTCCAATTCCATGTTCGGTACATACACAAATAACAACATAATTTTGACTTATTTTCCTTCTTTGATATAGTTTAATACTATTAAATCCTCCACACCAAACATATCACAAGTTTTTACTTCTCGATCATTCTTCGAAAGAATGTTCAGACGAATGATAAAGATCGTAAGGAGCCCACAAATGATCGACAATACATGGTTTCCTCGAGTCGAGCCTCAACCATGGCTTCCCCTTTCCACTCCAATGCATTAGGCTTATTGGTCCAGGGTGCAAACTCCTACATTTTCCTTCATGATTGTCACCTCCCAATCCATGCTGATTCCATCTATGATCAATGGGCTTAATATTTCCAGCCAAAACAAGCAAAAAAGGTGGCAAAGAACCCAATCTATAAATTCTCTTTTGCTTTTGAACTATCATCCAATCCTCAACTTTCTGAGTATAATCTCCTTGCCTCCATTTCTCCATATCCACAACCATTACTCCTGTGTTGAAGTAACAAGGTTGTCGTCCTTGGAACGTTTTCGCTAACTCGGGATCCGACCAGAATGCCTCTGTGAAGTAGATAGTAAAATTTGCGTGGCAATATTCAGGTGCAGCAAGAACTTTTTCATTCAAATTTACATCCCATAGCTTTGCAATGTCATCCACCATTACAAGATCAGAATCAAGATAGATCAGACGGTTGACATTGGATGGCAATATATCTGCAAGATAAATTCTTGCATAGTTTAGGGGTTGGTCTAAAGCTTGGCGAACGGATTTTGAAATTAACCCACGAACCCTAATGGTGTCAAACCTGTACACCTTGAAATTCAGGTAAGGGAAGGTGGATTTGATGCTTGAAAACACTTCGGGTTCGTGTCGTACCCAAAGGAAGTGGAAGAACACATTTTCCGGGCACGTCGAATGCTGAAGAATCGATTGAACAGCAGCAACTGTTCCTCTTAGATAATTATCATCAAGAGTCATTGCAACATGAATCCTGTCTGCAGTGCAAGTCTCCCCATTGCGAAAGGCAGGGGCTTCCCGGAAGACAGGGACATTACGGACAATTCCGTGGCGGAGGGCGGCGGCGGCGGCTGTGAAGAAGAGAGACAGGAGGCCAACAAATGGAACAGAAGAAAAGCTCCAGAAGGCCATCCTGCTCATTGCGTTGAATTTGAATGAGAAAATTAAGGGATAGCAGCAGAAGCTGCCATTAGAGGCTGGTTAAGAGAAGGCTTAGGAGAGGTTAAAAACCAAAGATGGATAAAAAGGGAAAGGAGAGAAGTTGGTGAATATTGTGAGGAAGACAACAACCCTCGGAGGATCTAATTATATTCAACACCCATGCGTGGTTTATATTTCGTGTTTACCAATAACAATAAATGAGGAAAAAAAAAAAACATTCCAAATAAGCCCTTTGACATTATTTGAGAAAAATAAAATTTTAAAATAGTGATTTTTATGAACACTAGTGGTGTATCGTGCGTTGCACACGATGATTGTTATATTTTTGTAACTTAATTCGTTAGAATGATAATATATTTTATAAAATTTAAACATATTATGTAGACTTTGCATGAACGATTATAAATATACACTACGTGATAAATGATAAAGTTAAATGATAAAGAGAGTTTCTGGTCATAATGATACAATATTCATGGTTTAATTAAACTCAAGAGAATGATCACATAATAAAAAAAAGTACGGAAAAGCACAATAAGAAACCCAATTTGAAGGAAAAACTATCAAATTTACATTGACTAGAAAAAAGAAAATAATTATTATTTTTCAAACAATCTATTTCCTAGCATCCAATTTCTATATATATATATATAATAAGTTACATATTCATACGCCATTGAAAAGCCAATATGTTTAAATTAAACAAAAAATCATATTTTATATCGTAAAATACTTCAGAGCTATATACTTCTTTGTTGCAATGTACATGTAAGAATGATACATAGTCTTTGAACATATCAAAGTGTTTTGACTGTGGCTATTGCCTCTCGAGGCTTCGTAGCAAACTTTATCTCTAGTATAATATGATATAATTCAGCGATAAGTTTTCTATAAGAAAGGGAATAAAATAAAAAAGAATTCGAACAACTATAAAAATGAAAATTATATAATGTGAAACACCCTTACCTTTCTCAGCATAGAATTATATCATCCTTCATGTGGAAACTATGCACAAATATATATATATATAGTTGAGCTATGACCATGAAGAAAGATTTACCAGTAGGAATTTGTAAGTCAGTTGCATGAACGGGGTCAAACTCGATGAGCTCTGCTAAGCCAAATTGAGTCATCACAGAAATTGTATGTCAATAAAGCGATAAAATTACTTTAAAGTGGTAGGAGTTGACGGTAGAAATCATAAAAAGAAAGAACTTTAGTGTAAGAACAAATATATTGCAAAGGATTATGGGACAATAACTAATCTATCCCCCTAAATTCTGTAGCAATGCATCTTTCATATTCAAAAGTAACTTGAGCAAGTTTTTTATGTAGAATTTTATGAAAAAATAATCAAAAATTTAAAAAAAAAAATCTTTTAAAGCATTCTCAATCTTACACATTTTTTTT
>CAIGRF010157661.1:0-11778 GCA_903798235.1 Fraxinus ornus
GCTAAAAAGCATGGATTCATAACTTTTCCTACTTCTTAATCTTCTTTTTTTTACAAAATTTAATTTTCGCAAAATTACTTTAAAAAATCGAAATGGTTAATAAAAATGAATATTAATAAGCAGCTAGATGAAGAAAAAATGGCATCCAAACGCGCACTATGACAACTTTGCCATGTTTTTTAGGAGATCAAATTCATAGAATATATCTACGATGTTACTATAAAATACCAATTTAACAGAAAATTGATATAGTTATGTTTTGAAGTTAAATGTCAAAGCAATTTTAAGAACGCATAAACAATCATCCACTGAGGGAGTTGTAAAACCATCAAAGCAATGAGAACGTCGACAACCAGAATCTCATTCCCAACCCTTTTATCTATTAAAAATTAAGAGACTAGAAAGCACTCTAATGAGCAACAAATAAATTTCACAGATCTTAATCTTTCTACAAGCTAATAATAATATCAACTTATAATACATGAGAGAGTTTTAAGAGTTGAAAAAGGTCACTATAGCAATCTGTTTTGCTTTGGCATTATTAAGATACAGTTAATTAAGTGGATTCAGAATCTGGTGAGTACGTTTCATCCCAAGTCTAGACTCATCTTGATGTAAAGCATCTTATACTTTCAAAATTTGATTCACTTTATATAGTTATATATTCCTGAATTTGTTTTCTCTATTTTTTTTTTTGCACATTCCATAATTCCGAGCTATTGAAACATTACTGACCCAGAATATGTTGAAATTTGAAGAGTCAAGTTAAAAATTGTAGCTGCTTCAAAATTTTCTGTATCGAACTAAAAAACTAATGACCAATAGATACCTTAAAAAAAATCTATGAAGATGGAAGGTAAAAGATAACTAACGCCTCAATTGAATGAAAATCTGAAAAATATCTGAACAATAATAATGCTCAGTTATTCTTAAAATGCCCTTTTATTAATTAATATGATATATGAATAGATTACTCAAAAATCTGAAAAATATCTGAACAATAATGCTCTGTTATTCCATGATCTACCCAAAATGCCCTTTTATTATTAATTAATATGAATGAATTACTCAACCTTCATATAACAACAATGAATATAACTTACTTCCATATTAAAACATTTAATTCACCATGTTTGGCTGGTTTAAAAGTAACTTACGCAAACGGAATCAGATAAATATCCCAATCTCAGGTAAATTGCATTAGGCCATATTCAATTTTGTGTCGACGTTAATTTTAACACGTGCAAGTAATATTTGCAGGGAATTGGTTGAGGAGTACGGTAAAGAAGTGGTTAAATTTGGAGGAAAACTGATGAAGATTTTTCCAGTAACACTTGGATTGAGTGAAAATCATTTGGAAGAAGCTTTTGGTGGGGAAATATGTGCATGTTATAGGGCAAACTATTACCCAAAGTGTCCACAACCAGATCTTACTTTGGGTATTTCACCACATTCGGACCCGAGTAGCATGGCCCTCCTTTTACCCGATGAAAATGTACCGGGGCTCCAAGTCCGACATGACAATAACTGGATCACAGTTAAACCAGTTCCTAATGCTTTCGTTATCAATATTGGTGATCAAATTCAGGTTTCTCTCCTTTCTTGTCATTAAATTACTTTTCTATTTTTTAGCTACATGTCGGTATTTGAAACAATAATGTAAAAGTGGAATGTGACTCTGAACTCAATACCCAACTTATAATGGAATTCCACCAGGCAGTACATAAATGGGCACAAAGGGTGGATTAATTGCTACTTTACAGAATCAGTTAAATATCCCAGTCTTAGGTAAATTGCATTAGGCCATATTCAATTTTTTAATACAAATGGAAACATTCAAAATGAAAGTATCTTGACAAGTAAGAAAATGAACAGTGCCTAAGAGAAACGTACTTGCAATGGCGAAGTGATTCATATATCTCAGATTCAGTCATAACAGTTTTGCCCTTGAGCACGTGAGTTACTTCATCACTGCAAAAAATAAATGAAAAACAATTAAAGCCCGACAGCCATAACTATAACCGTCCTAATGCCGTGAAATTCTATTCCGACCATCCCAGTAACCATCCTAATGCAGCAAAATTTCATCCCGGCCGTAACCACCAAAATGGTTGTATGAGGTTTTGACACTCAATACTTCAAAATTTCTACAGAAAATAGTAAAGAACAATGTGTAAAATCATCTCAAAAAGGCCTAAAACTGGATAAGTAGGCATTAGTATGTGTCAAAATAAGATAACTAAGGAGATAAATTGATTTCGTGCACCTCCTCTTGATTTCTAATCCCTTGAACCAAGCCTCCATAAATGGATTCCATATTTCCACTCAATCCATCATCAAGAAAATCACCAACCCTTTTAATCTTGCCCCTTAGTTCGACAGGGTACTTCTCGGAAAAGCAAGCATAACAGAAGTTTAGCGAATCATTGCCCAGTAACTTCTTTAAGCTATTGATTGACAAAAAAGCAAGTGAATAAAGCCAAAAGGATCCCTAATTGCAACGAGTTTATCCTCAGTAAAAAAAACCATAGAATAAGCTCCCTCAAGCTTATTCCAAGCCTGTACAATCCTCAAAAAGAACCTTCCTTTCGTAACTATATACCGTCCTAATGTAGGGAAAAATCAATTCCTTCAGTAAGTATAACCGTCATAATTGAAGCGAAATTTCGTTTCGGAAAAAACATGAAAAACCATATATAATACATATATAGAAAAACATGAAAAACCATATATAATACATAGATAGACTTATACTATAAACAAAAAATTAAGTTAGACTCACTTTTCAATCTACCTTGAAACCTTACCACCAATGCATTGAAAGTAATAGAATGTATCACTCACTTTTCAAATGTTAGCACCAGTAAACTGAAGGTAATTGATAGGTTTTCTTAAAGGCTTTCTTAACTGAATGTAATGGAATTGGAATAGACAATAATGGCCAATGGTCAATAACGGTTACATAATTGGCATTTATAATGGAATTCCACCAGGCAGTACATAAATGATCACAAATGGTGAATTAATTGCTACTTCACAGAATCGTTAAACTTAACAGTGGAAAAATGGAACAAGATTTTCTGTGAATGTCTGTGAATGAATCCGTTTCATAGCCACTTTTAATATATAGAAGATATATATATATATTGTATGCGTACGCAAAGCCAGCAGTTGCAAGGGGAATGGGCACGGATTTTTGGGATTAAAAAAAAAAGGAATATAGATAAACGCAAATAGCTACGGCACACAAGAAAGCGGGCAGAAGGAATTGGACTTAAAAAGACCAATTAAAATTCCTTTTTTAAAATAACAAGTTGTACATAGCGTCAATTGTCGTAGAGCTCGATAGAGGGTAAAAATACACCCTTATACTTTACGTGATGTTTAAGTATTCATAAGTTTTTAATGCATTTTTATATGTTTGCATCGGTCATAAAAATATAGTCAGGTCACATATAAGAATATTTTTAATTCTGCCCGAGAGAGACAGTTAAACAAATTATGAATATTGATCTTCGTAATTGAATCGTGTTGTCAAATTTATGAGTTTTGAGGTTAAAGGGGATATATATAAGGGGAATCGAGATCGTAGTATGCTTTTCATTATCATATTTTAATCAAACTAGCATTATTCACATTCTTGAGTTGATTTTATTTAAGATATGTCTTGCATTTTAATTATAATAGTTAGTGACAATTTAATCTTAGAAAAATTATAAGTTTTCAATTGAAATTTGAACTAGTACAATTTCTGTGTGAACGATATTTAAATTCAAAATTCATTTTACTACTTGTTAACGAACCGTACATTTACAATATTTTGAACGAACAATATTTTTGTGACAACTATATAACAAACAAATTCACATATAATATTAAGGTTTCAGTGTTTTCATCACTTTTAAATATCAAAAGTCAAAACCACCTCATCTTCTTAGAAATTTCTTGTCAAATAAAGTACCAATTAAAACTTTATTTTTTAGTTTTAAGAACATGTTTGGCCCAACTTAAAAGCACAATTTTAGGTACTTATTTCGGCAGCGTACTGCTAAAAAAGGTTGAAGAAATACTTTTAAACGAGGCCAAACATGCTGGTAATATTGGAGACACTACGCCAAAAATGATCATTTGCAACACATAAAAGGCAACATTCGGTAGTTAAATATTGTTAAAGGGGTCTATCGTAACATTCTAATACTTGAATGTTGCCATTGCATAACAAAATTGAGTTTTGACAATATTTTTTAAGTGAATGTTGTTAATGTTGCCTTTTTGCAACGTTTTTTAGTATTACGAAATNTTGTTAATGTTGCCTTTTTGCAACGTTTTTTAGTATTACGAAATTTTTTGTTTTTCGCAACGTTTTTTAAACGTTGTGGAAGACGCAGCTGTTCGCATCGTTTATAAAACGTTGCGAAAAACGTCTTTCGGAACGTTTAAAACGTTGCGATGCGAAAGACACTTTTCACAATTTTTTTTCTGATCGTTTGCAACATTTTAAAAACGTTGCAAAAAGTCCCACAACCCCTCTAAATCAAATCAGTTGAACATTAGCCCTAACTTTTCCTCCTCTTGTCTTCGCCTCTCCTCTCTTCCTCCCCCTACTCTTTATCATCTCCACATTGGTGGTTCTCTGTAAACAAATTGATTTTTGGATTTAATGGTTTTCCCCTTTTTTAGCATCAGTTGATTGCAAAAATCTATTATTTATTCATTTATTTTTGCAGCTTTTTTAGCCCGTTGAAAAAGCTGTTTTTTGGTGTAGTGAGAATTTCATCAAACAGTAATACCTCTATATGTGGAGTATTAAGCCATTTACATTTGCTTTCCAAACCTAAATCCGCTATGAACTAACTTCCCTATTTCTGAAATCTGCTTCTGATTTGAATCTCCTCTTATCTACTTTTGATCAGAATCCTGCAAATTGAAATTTAGAACAGTGAAAGAAAATAAATAAACAAAAGCTTAAAATTTTTACTTGTAAATATGTTTATGTATAATTTTGTTTATACGTAAATAAATAATATTTGTACTGATTCAAATAGAAATGAGTAACTTAATTTTTCAATAGTAAAGTCTTGCATAAAATTTCTAAGCCTTCTTTTATACATTTTTTTGCAATTTTTAGTACTTCGTTAGAACAACTAAAATTTCATAATGATAATAACGACAATAAATAAATGTTAAAAGGAAGCTTATAGCATTTTCAATAGTGAGATGTTAAAGATTTGAGTAAAAGGGAAATTTAAGTGTTCGTTTTTGGGTAACTTAGTTTAATAAATTACATTACCGCTAGCATTTTTACAGGTGCATAATGTCTTTCATTTTCAATATCGAGGAAGCATGTCCTATTATGTTCTAGGATATGAGTCATTAAGTATATGTTCGATGGAAATTAAAATTCAGATTTTAATTTTAAGTTAAAGTTAACCATTAATTTTAACAGTACATGGATTTAATCTCCTTAGCACCGTGCTTAGGTGGCAAAAAAACTTCGAAGCATGTGGCATTCTCCGGAGGTGGGGAAGGCGATCGCAAGCACTTCGATGATCAAATCAATCAAATTGTATAAATATATTTGGATGTGAAATGGATGGAAGATGTGAGCCATGTTAGTATACAGGTACCGGCGTAATAAGAGAAAACAATATGGGAGCAATATTACTATGAGTACGTAGAATTGCATTAACTTCAAATAACAACAAATGCGAGCTTTTATAGTAGAAGAGATGAAATGAAAACCATTGAATGAAGAAACACGTGACCTCATCTTAACGATCGATGCGCATTGTCATAAGCGTCATTCCACCAATCCTAATTTAAGGGGCATTGAATAATTTTTGAAAGTAGCCACCCTACAGTCTAGACAGATGTATTACAAGTAGACTGCTTGACATATGAAAAGCAGACTAACAAGATAACTTGATAGGATGTATGCTATAGAGCGGTCACGTCTATCAATCGTAGAAGATCTTGTACGGAGGACTTTTAGGGGAGGTGACTCCATGTGCTTGAATCTTATTTGCTTCGAGTTGGATCTACGGAAGGTCATATCACCTTACCTAAGTCATGGAGGGTTCAACCTCTATATGAGAGTTCGATGGAGTGCATCATTTTGATTGTCTAGACCTTGAATAGGCTAGGTAGCTAGGTTAGTAATGAGGGGTGCATGCCACGTGGTCTATTCCTGGAGCCTCGATGAATGAGGCATAACAAGCTTAAAAATACTATTATATGATTTAATTTATGTTTATGATTTTATAGCTTACTATTTTTATGGAGTTTGAACGTACTCATGATTGAATCATTCATGACAACTTTATATTTAAAATGAATAATGAGTATGTTAAGTTTCTAAATAAATGGAAATGATATATGACTCATGGCACGTTATCGACAACTAGAGATATCTTCATTTGTATTTTTTAAAAACAAATTGTTAAGAACTTAAGGTAAATAAATCTCTATTTGTAACAATGTTATGGTATAGATATTTTATATAAATTGTTATTATTCCAACAATAT
The DNA here is from genome assembly GCA_903798235.1 of Fraxinus ornus. Classification (NCBI taxonomy): domain Eukaryota; kingdom Viridiplantae; phylum Streptophyta; class Magnoliopsida; order Lamiales; family Oleaceae; genus Fraxinus; species Fraxinus ornus. The sequence goes on from CAIGRF010157661.1 coordinate 6,526, forward strand.
ATTCTACTATTCCTCTATGTGACATCAATGCATTTCATATCATATTTATGCACATTAATGTATTCATAAACATGAACAATTTATGGTCCAAGAAATAAAAAGTTTTTAAATGATAATGTGGCAAAGAATATTTTTCAAAAAGATGAATATTTATGAATTTTATGTCTATGCCATAAAATATGTTAGTAGCAAAGAAGATGTGGGAGATCGACACACCTGACTAATTATAATGTTGAACGTTAATCACCTTGAAATACTACCGACACATTAAATTGGGTTCACCACTTATGTGATTGACTACACGATATGCTAAAATGAGCTCAAATAGTGTTTTAAAGAAATAATAAAAGGGTCTAAGGGATACTATTTTGAAATGATTAAACTAGTCGTACACACTCAGTGTACATTAAATTTGACTCCATGTATTGTTAAAATTTGTGTTATTGATTGTTTAAAGTCTTGTTAAAATCAATGTTTAAAAAATTGCCACATCACAATATTGATAAACATAATGTCAACAAATATATACATGTACCATAATTGATTTTGAAAAGTAAATTGGACCATGCTACATGTATATAAAAGTTGACATAATGATTTCCCTTATGTGAGTTGACAGATTTTGATACATTGATATTGACAACACATTTTCCTATTAACTGCCAGATTTTTGACAAATAAGGGGAGTGTCATCAAGGTATACACTTTGTGTATACATGTAATTTAATCTAAGCAAATTTGTGTAAATAAATACATATTATAAACATGCACAACTTGCATAGGATTTGCTTACTAGGCTTTAGTTCATCTATGTTATCCTGTCCCTATTTTTCAGATGATGCAAACTTGTTTAACTAAATGCATGTAATAAATGTGCATAGGATTTGTTTACTAGGTTTAGTGCATTCTATATTATTCCTCCCCATTTTTTAGATGATGAAAATAAGATGATTCAAGACGACAGTTTTTTATGAAACAGATTTATTACCAACACATTTAAATGTCCATTTTAAAATAAAGTTAACATTTAAGTTTTTTACAATTTTTTTTAATAAATAAAAGTCATTAATATGTTTATTATGGGAAAGGAAAATCTAACTACTTTCCCACATTTATAATTTTCAATAAATGATAATATTTATAAGTCTAAGGTACCTAGATTTGTGGTATTACATTAAAAGTTGTTAAATAAAAGTTTGGAAGTCTTCGAAAATTTTAATTGATTCCGTGAAAGTTTATAAAAGTGAATAAAATCATTCGCTGAATTTTTTTTTTATAAAATGCTTTAGAAGTACAAATTGACTACACAAATTTTAAATTAATCTAGATTTCCTTAGGATTTATGAAAGTACTTTCGAAAATTTCGCCTATTTTGGACCCATTTGAGACAACAGAATAATATAAGGGTTCATATGACACAATTGAAAATTGGAGGGGCTGAGTGAGAAATAAAAATCAGACAGCATATTCTAAACTGTGTCGTTTAATGAGTCTCCTGATCCCCTACTGCTTTTTTCAGTGTTGACAATATTAACCACACGGGTTTGTCCGTCCCCAATCCGCACAGTTCATAGCCATCGACCCGAAACCGACAATGTCATGGTTTGCCCGATCAATCGCCAATACGCTCAAATTCGACGATGACGAAGATGACGCCATCACCGGCATCAAGCCCGAACAGGAAAACCTCCTCCAAGACAACGATGTTTCATCTCCAACATCGCCGTCTCGCGGCGTCAAAGAAGACCTCTCGGAACTGACCAAAACCCTCAAGAACCAGTTCTGGGGTGTAGCCTCATTTCTCGCCCCACCGCCACAGCTCGATCCGAACAACTCGGAACAAGATCAGGAACTGGATCCGGATGGTAAATCGGGGATCCGAACTGACTTAGCTGAGATCGGGGGAAGGTTCAGGAGCGGAATTTCGAAGCTGTCGAATAACATCAACGTGACAGAAATTACCAAAATGGCTTCGAATTTCCTGCAGTTGGAATCTGATGATGAAATCGGTAAGGAAGGTATTCAATTATAATCATTTCATCTACTAGCACAAGGTGTTAAAGAAATGCACATATATTCATTTAAATCTTGTCTTGGACAGGTAATACAGAGCATTTTGATTATGCGAGTAAAAAAGTAGTTGGCGTGACTGAGGAAGTGGTGGCTTTCGCAAGGGATATTGCGATGCATCCCAAAACTTGGTTGGATTTCCCATTGCCTGAAAATGACGGTGATGATGATGGTATGACAATTGTATTTTTAGTTTACACTTTTAGGCACTGGTTTTATATCTGTATTTAATTTTGATTTAGTATAAATTTCAGGAGGTAGTGAAGTGAAGATTAGTAACTAAGGAGTGTTCATCTACTAGTTGACTGGGTGATAATTAGTTGGATTACTTTTATTGTGTAGCTAATTGATGATTATTCAATGATGACATTATCTTTCAAATAAATGCTTAATGAATTTTAGGCAGATTTTCTTAGACATTGTACTAAGAAATCAATAAATGTTAACTGAAACATTTTTGAATAAATGGACACAGTGAGAAACTTCTATGATTTATTGGAGATGAAAAGAGTTGTATTCTTATGTAGTAGGACCATGGATTTGTGGTTTAGTTCCACTTCTTTGGTATATTGTCATGCAACCGCACTCTTTCATTCATTTTTTGTTATATTTAATCAGTTATTGATATTTATCGAAGTATTAAGTTGTTAACCTAAGAATCGCTTTTATAAATCTTAGCCGATCTAGTTATGGAACGCAAATTGCTTAAAATCAGCTTTGTGTTCCTGAACTGTGTGCAATTATTGAACTTCATCCTTTACTCAACTGGAGTGGGTTATGCATCTTTTGGTAGAGAGAAACTGTCGTTAGCATACTTGAATGCTCAAGACTATTTTGAACTACATAAATACTTTGAATGATGAGATATGGTATAAAATTATTATAATTCAGGAAATGGAAATTTATTATGACAGATTGTTGATTTGTATTTTTTTTTCATGACATTAGATTTTGACATGTCTGATGCCCAACAAGAACATGCCTTAGCTGTTGAGCATCTTACCCCAAGATTATCTGCTTTGAGGTTTGAGCTTTGCCCAGGATACATTAGTGAAAGTTGCTTCTGGAAGATCTATTTTGTACTTCTGCACCCTCGACTGGATAAAGAGGATGCTGAAATCTTATCAACATCCCAGGTCTCTTCTTCTTCTTGCATATTACATATTCAATTAAAAGATAATCTATGATAGAGCTGGTTATAAAATGATGATGGCATGCATTGCTTCTTATATTTTTCAGATTACAGTTGGTAAACATTTTTGTCTGAGCAAATTGTCTTTGATCACAAGTATTTTGCTTTTCTGCAAGTTAATTTGGTATGTTATGTTGTCATTTTAGTATCACCAGAAAAGTAGATACATATGAATAGAGCAATGAAGCTCACGCTGTCATCATTCCTTTTGCTTTGTCTATGATAATCTGGTACATTTCTGAATCTGAATTAACATGTGCATCTATCTAAAATATTCCTGTAGTTACCTTACTTCATGAGTGTTTAGTGCATAAGGGGACCCATTTTAGCTATTAATCGTCACCCCCCAAACCAAATTTTCTTATCTATTTGTATTACCTATTTTTTTAGGTGGTGGGGAGTCTCTCCTAGTGTAGTTTCTGAAAATGGTGGAAGCTCCTTTATGCATTTTGTAAAGCTGAATTGCAAGAGTGCATGTATGGTAGTGAATTGTATGAGCTGATGCAATGAAATTAAAAAGAGGAATTGTTTTATAACTCCGCTTGCAACATTAGTGAAAACGACCTCATTCTGTAATTTCATTGCAAGTACTTATCATCTCATTTCATAAGGGATACCCCTTAACTAGTACCCAACTGAAAATGGGCGGTTCAAGTCTTTCTGACCAAGAACAATTTTAAGCAACAGCATTTCTCATCTGGGTCAGAACAAACTTTAGTCATTGATCTCTAATCTTTCTACAAGGATGTGTATTAACTTGCTAGGCCCTTGGACATTTTTCCCTCGATATTATTCCATTACATGCCATTTACATATCTTCTGTTTGCAAATATTAATGACATATCTTTCTACAAGGAGAGTATTGCAAATATTCTTGTGTTTGTTATATTCTTACCATTTCCCTTTTCTTCCTGATTCATTTAATAATTTTGATCTTTGATGTGGCTTAATTCTCTTAATGGTCAAGGCATAGAATATTTGCCATACTCTCGTGTTGGGGTGGTTCCATTATATTTGATTCGATGAGGTTTGATTACAATTTCCTCTGCGCAAAACTTGTATTGTAATTTGAACGTTCACCCAGTTATGAACTCCATGTAAGGTTTTTACTTTCTCTTTGAGCAACAAGGTTGCTGACCTCCATTACTGTCATGCCACGCAGATAATAAAAGCCAGAGCCTTGCTTGCACAGGAGTCAAAGAACCAGACACCAACAAAGCTAGAAGACTTCCCTGGAAAAGGATCTTCTGATCCAAAAGATGCCACCACTTCTTCTCATGAAGACGCCCTTTATGCGTCATCTACCTTACCTTTTGAAAATAAACTCGAAAAATCATCAGCCCTTGAATTAAGCACTTCCACTGCAGCAGCTGCTTCTGAAATAGTGAAGCACCCAGTTGAGAGCACTGAAATCCCAATTATTGACAAAGCGGTGATTGAAGAAGAGGTTGTTGACCAAGTCAAGGATCAAAAGTTGAACTCCGATCCCTCTAATGTTTTGGCAGTGAAGGATGAGGATGATGGTGATGACTGGTTAAAAGAAGAGAGTTCTGAAATTGGTGGTGCCGGTGGAACCACCATCCCAGTTGAGAACGAGGATGATGTGTCATTTAGCGATCTTGAAGAAGATGATGGAGATGTGCCTGCTAATTTCAGAAAAACAAATTACAATTCTGATAAAGACTCACCAGACTGGTTAGACATTGAAGAAATTGATATGTCGTGATTATCGTGTAATATTCGACGTATGCTCATTTTATTTTCTTATTGTCAATAGAGTTTGTTATTTCTCGACTCTTGAAGTAATGCTTTGCAAATGGTATATTTGTATATAAACCTCATAATGAGTAAACCCTGGATTTTTATCTTACTATGAAGGGTTAATTTCACAAATGGTCACTGAAGTTACCTGAAAATTTCAAAACGATCACTGAAGTTTGAAATTTCTTTTAGAAACGGTCACTGAATTTTCAGATTTATTGGGCAAGTTT
>CAIGRF010157711.1:0-11621 GCA_903798235.1 Fraxinus ornus
TAAAGAATATATTTGCTCCACAGCCCATCATATTGATAAGTTTTTGATCATACATAAAAATAATTTCATTAAGATCATTGAATTTTCGCACAATGCACAAAATACTTTCAATGTTTTAATGGACGTACTATGAGAATCTTGTTGCGAAGATAAAGTTTGTACTTCACTTTTGAGAATGCTAGCGTTAACACAAACGTTATGAAAAAAATGATTAATCAACTGAATCCTAATTTCGATGCAAAACTTTTTCACGTACATCGTGTTGTCATATTTTTAATTTAATTGTGCAAGTATTCATACAGTTCTAATTATGATTTAAATTCTAATGACAAGTTTGATTTTGAAATAATGAGATTTTTGAAGGTTTTCTTCGATGTGATTGATGAACATCCCAGTGTCTACTATCTCACTACTCTTGTTGTTCTAACTTATATTTTTTACTATAACAATTCTTTAGTAAATATAGAAATTGTTCACTTTTTATGACATTATTGCTACTATGGAGATGAAATTTCGAAAATATTGGAAGGACTTGCCATGTTATTCACTCTAGTTACATTTATAAACCTTCATATTAACGTATATTGTTGTAAAGTTATAATCGAAAAAATATCTTCGCATTTTACATTTGATAACCACATTATGATATAGAAAGTACTTTGTGTAATTTGTATTCAAGATATGCTGCCAAACACAGTATAAATGATCTACGACCACTACCTTCAGGGGCGGAGCCAACCCGTTGGACTTGGGGGGTCCCAGAGTTGAAGATGTAGAGGTGAAGATGTAATCTTTTTTTTTTTTTTTTTGGATGTCTTATTAACAAAAACAATCAAGAAACGTATAAAAGAAAGTATCAATATTTAATTTAACATAATCATACCTTATTACAAACGTTTCTTACCTTATTCACAATTACCCTTTAATATTGCCAATTATCTCAAGCGAAAGCTCTCTCATTCTTAATGAGACCTGCATCCTCTGTTTTTCTCGTGTTCTTTGAATCCATTATCCGTGGTGTTTTCGGGTTTTTGCCTTTAGGTAAAAGGAAATTCAATTACCCATAAACATATATAATATAAAAAATATATTAAAAACAAAAAATGCTAATAAAGTAATCAATAAACAAACCAGTTTGAGCTTCCTAGAAATTATCATGAAGACGCCTAATAGTTGAAGTCTGATATTGAGAAACAGAACCAAAATGGTAAATACAAAAAATAAAAACAAAAAATAAAATTTTAAAATAAAAATAATAATNATATCCATTTTTCTTCTAGTACTAGTAGTAGTAGACAAAATGAAATTTCAGTAAAATTAATATCACATTCTTAGTATTTTAAAATGAGAAAAGATAAGTAATTTTGATATTCTCGCTCAGTAGCGAACAAACGAAAAACAATATCACGAATATGTTAACACCTCTTATGTCAACAACAACATTGGAGGCTTCATTTAGATAGCATTCTGTAAGATGAAAGAAGCAACTTAAAAAAAGAGCGATAAATAATTTTGATCTTCTCAAATGGTGAACAAATGAAAAATAATATTCGATAATTATTTTTGACGGTACGTGATCATACGAAATCCCGCAAGTACACGATATCGTGAACAAGTAATATAATGATGAATATAGTATCGTTCCCACGATGACTATTTACTTATTCTAGAATCAATTAATATTAACTTTAATCAAATAGTCAACTTTGTTTTAAAGAATTTATACTAAATATTTAATTAATTAAACTAACTATTCTAATGAGCAAATTGTGAATCTTATGTAAATTTGGATGAGATGATTACTAAGGCTTCGAATCCCCCTTATTAATTAATTTTAATACAATTCAATATCGCATTTTTGTTGATCAATGGTCCTAAAATTAATTAATATATCCTTCTAGTAGAATTACATCCATCCTCTCATGTGACCTTCCTATTTTTTTTTATTTTTTTTATAAAAGATGCAAACATGAAAGTATGCATTAAAAATACTAGAACATCTATTGAAATTATACAAAACATAATTGTATATATCTATTTTCTATCGAACTTTACAATGATTATTATAAGTGCAATCTATCGTATTGTCTCTCTCGATAACAATAAAACTCACAAATCAATCCAATTAGAGATCGAATAATTCAAAGTATTAAACACAATAACAATCATCCAATAAATCATGCATATTGGACGTCACAATATTTAAGATCATTGAATTGAAAACCTCATAAAAAGGGTTCATCATTATCTTAGTAATTGGAATTCTAGCGTATCATTGTAAAATTGCAAGAATTCACGTGTAAATTATAAAACATCACCCGGATTATTGATAAATTGAGAAAAAGAAGATCAATATTGAAATCTTAAATCTCTGCAATGGTTTATTCATAAATCTCTAGTTGTGCATTCTATTCTTTGTCCAAGAATCAAGGTTGGATCTTCATGATTGAATTCTTGTAATTGCCTCATAATTCTCTCAAAAAATCGATGAATTGACCTCTCTTTCCTTGTAAAAATGAAAGAAAATTAATGTATGACGCTGCTATGTATTTCTAAGGGTCAGATTTTAGGTCAAATTTAGTTTCCGAAAGGTAGTTGACATAAATTAGGAAACTACCAAGAAAGTCCCAGATTTACACATCGCACGGGTGCCGGCCACTCAGCCGCACGCGCATCGTGGATCCATCCCACTCACCTCTCGAGTTTTATCGAACCTGGGCTTGCGTGCATTGCCTTAGGTGGCGTGCACACGCCACATCTTAGCTGTTGAGGTTTTGCAAGTTGGTTTCCAAAAATTGATCCTTTGGTCAATTAAGCCCTTTTTGTGCAACTTCAGTCCTTAGTCTTCAATTAATGTCCAATCGACCCCAAATAATATTCAATCATTGTCTTGGAGTGCAAATCAACTATTGAAAGGTTACAATTTAATCCTCAAACTTTGAAATTTCACATCTTTTGGCCCGTTTTCACTCATTTCTTTCCGTGTTACTTTCAATCATTGAGTTTTAACTAACAAGCAGAATGCACAAGAGATTAGATCATAATTTATCAAAAGAACTCCCAAGTGTCTGTCTATAGGCCCGATAAGTGTATAAAGGTGTCAATTGTCGCATCAAAGGCTTTGTTTTAGTTCATGCGGTACAATTCTGCAAGATGAAAGGAGGACTGTGAAAGAAGATATATTTGAAACTCTATTTTTTTTTTTAAATACTGACAAAATGCAAGCTAAAAGAAAACTTTACCTATTGTTAAAAAAAAAGGTTAAACCCCAATCTTGAGAGCCCCCACATGCCCTGCCCTGCCCTGAGTCTTAGTGAAGGAAGTAAATAACAGATTATGCCTCCAAGGGTATAGGGTGGAAGACTGCTTGTACACTTGCACTTATCCAAGGGCCAAATTCATATTTCAGGATTCGAACCCTTGACGCGGCAGCCTCAAACAAAGCTGGAGCTTTTCCACCTTCCCCTTTTATCACTTGAAGATGTGCCCTGAGGGCAACTTTACCTATTGTAGCTAATCTCAAGTCTGGTTAAAAGAGGAATATTTTTACAACTCCATAATTCTTTCAACGAAATGTAAATTTTCACATTTACAATTTCCTCACTAATTTACGTGCGCATTATACTTCGAGAAGTGAGTCCAATCGTAAGTTCAAATTAAAAATAAAAAAAATAAAAGATGAGCGCAAGCTAGCTCGCTTGGTGGGTCAAGCCGAGCGATCCAGCCCAGTCCATTTAACAACCCTTGTTTATCCTTATATCGTATCGATATTTGGGGGTCAACAGATTAGGTTCTTCACCAGAATAATTGAATCGAGCTGAAACTTTAACACATTTCTGATAGTCGAAGCCATTTAATCTTCTAATGATCCATTTACATTAACGCGATTAAAAGAACTTACTTGAAGCCAAGCTAAACGGTTATGATTATGCTCGAATTTCTTTCGATGCCAAACTCTCTTAGGACGTAATTAATAATCTCTACCTAATCACTTTTTCCATTGAGGCAACCTTTGGACCACTACCTGCAATGAGAAAAAACTGCAATTAATGTTGCTCCATTTTTTCAAGAATTGGTAGTTAGTTTAAACTGTTGGCCGACACTGTCAACAACAAAAGCCATAAATACGAGCCGATCTCCTCACGTAGACCTATAAAGCATGTTTGGTAGAGTTTATTATGCAGTTATAAGTCGCCATTCTATAGTCATGCACCGACACGACATGTGTAGGATACTCTGACACATGATTTTTCAAAAAAAGTAGTGACTTAACACGTTGATTAAATTTTTTATCTATATAGTATAAATTTAGTTTTATAATTGTTATTAATTTTCTTGTAAGAAATCTTTTAAATAAGTATTTATTTGTTATTTAATAATAACTTTAGGTTAAAAATATATAATATTTCTGATAAAGAGAGAAATATGAGTATAGTAGAGTGTTCAAGGAGCGTCGGTGTCCGACATGTGTCGAACGCGAACACGCTAATTTAATTGAAGCGTCCGTGCTACAGAGGTCGCAATACTTGAGATCATAAAATTGTCAAACAATATAGCTGTAACCAACTTACCTTTCCGGAATTTTCTTTATTTCCAACTATAGTTTGGCAAGCTAACCTCCAAGACTCTGGTTTCTGCACAAAGCAATTTTCATTGACATTAAGAAATTACAGTGTCTATACCGGTGCAACTCTTGACATACAAAGCATTGGAGTTTAGACAATGCTTATGTCTGGTTTTCTTCATCTAATGTTATTACCACCTTATAATTTGAAGATGAATTTTAGTGTAACATTGAACAGTAGTATCATGTTAAGAAAACAAACACGAAGTAATATAAGATTAGGAAACTCGTATACAAACTTGAGAAAATATGAGAGAAGGGTGTCGGGAGCCATGCCTTTTTTAAATATCTGAGTTCTGTGTTCGTTCTCTCATTTAGGAGATCCTTTCCATCAATGATCTGAAAGAGAGAAAATGATATGCTTATAAGATGATATAAAACTTAATACGCGTAAAACATATATGAGATGTTTGGAGACTACATCAATTCTCGTTTAAAATTACTTTCAGCCACCAGCCACTACCAACCGCTGCCCCGGCCGAAATAAGGAAAAATATAATAATGCCTTTTGATAGTCTTGGTAGACATAAAACCCCTGACCTAAAGTGGCACGCACAAGACTTTATTGCATTATTCTCCCTCGTGCCAAATATATAAAGCCATTTAAGTAGACATAAAACCCGTGACCTAAAGTGGCACGCACAAGACTTTATAGCATTATTCTCCCTCTTAGTGCCAAATATATAAAGCCATTTATAACATTTTGTAGGAGCTCTGAGTTAGTAAACACTATGAAAGCCATACCTCTGTAAGTTTTAGAGGCAAACAGAGTGGAAACAAAGCTATTATTTACCTCTACAATACAAGTGCCGCAGCTTCCACCGCCTCCACAATTCATTACCTTCCCCTATCAAACAGAAAAAAACTCACATTTAAGATAGTACAAAACGGATATAAGAAAGAAACGAGGGAATTATTGGAACTCAGGTTGAAGGGATTCAATCTTCAACAAAAATTCCCAGCATCTCAACAATATTTCAACGATTATTACTACACCATTTTGCCTTTTAACATATAGACTTTGTCAGTCCCTCTAAATTACTAGTATGGACCTATTTAGGAGGTACAGACCATCTAGCAAAAGAAACTGGTAATCGGACAGAATCTTGTATCTATTTTTATAAAATTTGGGATGGGATAACTTACGTCCAGACCTTACAGGAGAAAGAAATGCATGATGAAGCACATTATGGATACAATGTTCAATCCATAATCTTTTTTTCACTTGGGCTTTAAGTTTTCCTATATTTGGCAAGGATCGGAGCCTATTCCGTCCCACCTTTCTCTACAAGTTTTAGTCAAGTGTTTATTTTCAGAAGAATATCATATTAGTAACCTACATCTACATCTTACAAATAAGAAGCCAAATATTTATACATTTAAAGATTTTCATTTACTTTGTCTACCATCATATGCAAATAATAGTTTATCACTAGCCACCGTACTTTTCTTTATTAAGACAGAAAAAAGGACAGTAATATTGACACAGGATTCACGGTTGATTAGCATCATAGGTCAGCTCTCAACTCAAATGCAAAAATGGTGCATATTGAAACTAAGGTGCTAGAGGTCAATCCACTTTTCTATTTATAGATTAAATATACTATCATGAGAATGAACAAAAACTGGGTATTCAATATCACAAAGATCACTTGATGTTCTTTCTTTCTCTTTTTATTTATTTATTTATATTTTTCTCTGGCAAAATTATTGATTCCCAACAATAGTTGACATATTGCAGAATGACCCGATATGGAATTTGCAAGCTGGGAAAAATATAAACTGACCAATGTGCTAATTAAACTTACATATGCTGCATAGAGCTCAATCTTGTTATCCAACATGATGTTCCTAAGCAGCTTCTCTCCACTTATGGCTTTAGCTCTATCAACAGGGGGTTTCCCATCTGCACCTGGTTTAGGCTATACCACAGACAGAAAATACAAGAATAAAATAATAAATAAATAAATATTTCACCTACTTTGCATCGAAGACTATAGTGAAATAAATAAATGTCTCATCTTTCCAATAAACTTAGCTTTTAGACTAGGCGATTAGAGTGTATTCAACTATCATCGTCACCTATTTATCATCGTCACCTATTTATCAACAATATGTACGATAAAAAATGAATTCGATGGGTGGATTACAAGTAAAGAGCACGTTGAAGATTAAATTTAAATAGTAAATGCATTCTCCATTTAACATGTTAAGCTTTTAGATGGAGCGAACTTTGAATCTAGATGTTTATTATTTTATTTGGATAAAATTACATTTTTTGGTTAAAGAGAGCTTAAAAAAGTAGCATTCAATAGTAGGAATTTCCTTCCCACATACAATTTATTAAGGATAAGCTAGAAAATAACTAGAAGATCGAAGAAAACAACCCTAAAAGCTTATCATCACCTCATCAAAGCTCATCACCACTTGATAAGAATCGATCACATCAACAACATCTAGATTAGAGTCCGTATAAGTTTGTATAGTTATCATTGTAACGATAAATATGTACCATGTAACACAATTCATTTCACATCAATCATTATTTGATTTATAGAGACTTTTCCTCTTTATGGTATCAGCCCAGTCTAAACTCTCACGAGTGTCTTCCCTATAATTTTTTTTCTTCCTCCTCCCATCTGTCTCCTCTCTCCTTTTATTTCCCATCCCCTTGGCTAACAACACCGCCACTAGCACCTCCTTTGTCTTATTCGATCCAATCTAGTGGGTTTGCCTTTTTGCTCACACACCTAGCCCTTCACCCTCTTCATCATATTCTTATATATCCCTATTAAATCTCATAGTCACCAGTCCACAGTCTCTATTCAAAGTTCAAACCCTCTCTTTCCCACGGGTTCAGCCCCCACGCGGTAGAAGCCTCACCCTCAGCTACACTATTCCAGCAGTCCACTTCCTCCAAGAATTGCATCCTCTTCTCCATCGTTCATCTCCTGTCTCTTCACCCACCCAAACTCTATTACCATCAATGATATCAACACTGAAATTCCCACTTTACAGAGTCTATCCCCTCTAACACGAGTCTCAATGTGCATCCTATGGTCAAGCAGTCTAAGAATAATATATACAAACTAAAACAGTTAAAATTTACTACCATTACTCATCCATTGCCTGACTCTCTTGATCTTTCTCGTGTTTCCTAGTTATTAAGCTTTCTCATTGGCATCATGCCATGTCCGATGTGCTTAACGCTCTTCTTCATAATAGCACATGGGAACTAGTTCCTCCTGATCCTAGAGAAAATGTCGTCGACTGTAAATGGGTATTATCTATCAAATGGGATCTTGATGGTTCCATTTCTCGCCACAAAGCACGCCTTGTAGCCAAAGGGTTTCCATTAATGACCCGTTGTTGACTTCACTGACACCTTTAGCTCTATTGTCAAGCCTATCACCATTCGCCTTATTCTCACCAATGCCCTACATGATTATTAGCCTATTAAATAGCTTGATGTAAATAACGCCTTCTTTCATAGGTCTTTAGGTCTTTGAATGAAGATGTTATAAAGAACGAAGAAAATACCGAATAATTCTGATACCAATTTGTTGTGATAATATGCGAGAAAATAATATAACACAATATGAAGTAATTGATCACAAACTCAAGAACAAAATAATTGGCACAAAAATTGAGATTTCACTAAAATATGGAGAAAGAATTACAATGACTGTGTGTTTTTTTATTTGTCTAACTTTTAATGAGGTTAAACCTACCTAAATTGTAGAGAAGGCCAAATATATATAGGGAACAATCCAAACCCTAGAAGTAGAGTTGTAGATGGAATGAGATGCCATATCTTGTCCTCTTCAAGTCCAACACAAATTTCAACTTGAACTTCAATTGTGCTTCCAAATAGAACTTCAACTAGAATTTACCAAATAGAATTCAAATAGGATTCTAAATAGAATTTTTCCTAAGTCGACTTTAATTAGAATTCTAAATTATTTTCAAAATAGAATTTGAGTCACACCAAACTTCTAACAAATTCTACTGCAATGAGTAAACTTCAAATATTCTCCATCTGGAGACAAATTCCACCGTAAAGGATAAACTTCAACTCTCCATAACAAAAACACAAACGAACTTCTCCATCAAAATTCTCAACTTGAAAATATTCTCCATCTCTACCACAAAACCCAAATAGGTTCAAACTCAAAAATTGAGTATCAAAATTCCAAGAACACCCTTAGACACCAAAGTTGCAAAATCAAATTATTGCAAGAAATTAAGCCCCTGTTTGAGCCTTATTTTTTGAGAATAAATTTTATAAAAAGTGATTTTTTTGGAGAAGATACATTAAAAAGTAGGAAAAAGTTTAGGAGATATGTGCAAAATTATTTTATCAAGAGAATATGTGATCGAAAATGAGTTTGGGGAAAAACGAGTTTTAAAGAATGGAGCTCAAACAAGGGCTCAATGCTGAAAACCGTCCATTTTCATATCACTAGATTAAGATCATTTTAGGAACCTAGGAAGTATTTTAACATTTAAACAATGGTATTTATATTCAGACCACATTATTGTTTGTTACACCACAACTTAATTGCAATGAAGGTCCTAGTGAGGGCATAAAAGGATGTATTTTCTCCTCATTTTAAGTAAGCAAAATCAATGCAAATGCGCCACAAGAATATTTGCTCCTTATTCAAAGTACATAAAAAAATATTTGGACAATGATTGTCATCATCACGGACCAAATGTGCAAATTAGTGAAATTGACAATAAAAATGCAAAAAAAAAAAAAAGGTGGGGATATAAGTGCGATAATAAACTAGGAACTTTAGAGCAATTAAAAAATAATGGAACAAACGAAATTTTAGGTAAACTACATAAAAATGCTTGAACAAACAACCAAATAACAACACTTTCAAGTACCCAGTTTCGATTGCCATTATTTAAACACACTTTTTTCATTGTACTCATTTTCAACCATAAATTTATGTGATAAAATATTTGGCACGTACACTCGGAACTTTTCTCGATTTCTTAATCACAAATTCTCCTTAAAATCACTGTTCAAAACATCATATTTTCCAAACAATGATCATTTAAATTAAGAAATAAATAATGCTTATAATAACCAACAAGAAAATTGGGGAAAGAAATAAATGCATACCCCTATAAATTCTAACTCGATCTCAGGTTTTTCCACGGGTGATGTGGCGGTGGTTTCCGGCGAAGTGGTGGCAAATGAGATGGAAATGGATGGTTTTCTGGGAAGAAAAGTGGCCGGTTTGCGGTAGTTGACGGCGGTGGTGCTCGTAGAGAATTCTAGTGGCCGGAGTGAAAAGTTCATTGCAGCCATACTGCATAAGAGAAACAAATGCAAACACGTAGACACGCAGTACTTTGCTGGGCCACGCTCTAATCTTTAAATAAGTTGGACTTGTGGATTGAGAGGTTTTCTTGTTTAATTATTTATGGCTAATTGGCACGAAACGATTCTACTTTAGAGGGTGTTTTGTAGAGATTAAAATCGGATTAAAATTGAAAAACTAGCCGTTATTGTTGACTTTTATTAGACGAGTGAGACCTAATAACGGCCATATTTTCAATTTTAATCGGATTTCAATCGTTTCCAAACAAGCCCTTAATATGTATTGTGGAAATCATCCTTACTTTTTATTTTTTGGCATTTATACTCTTACCTTCAATGTTTCATGCTCCGAAGGTTCTTTTCACCATGTTTTGACGATTTTACCCTCCTAATCAAATATAACAAAAGTAAAAGAAAAGAAAAATAAAGAATTCATTGCAATTATGTGTTTAAACTTTTTAAAAGGTAACGAGTTCAAATTTGAAAAAACCATCACCCCTAAGCCGCCACCTTTGAAGCCAAAAATCACCAACCAACCATGACATGGAAGACGTGGATGCTCCAAAATTTTGAAAGAGACCGTCACATTTTACTTAAGCAAGACCCGCGTGCCTTGAATGGGTCAAACCGGCCCATTAAAAGTTGCCAAAACAGGAAACCCTTCACCTCATTTTCCTTTGAGATTTGCATCATTTCTCTTTGAGATTTGCAACCACTGGACATAATCATTCATTTCTGAGGCACATAAACTTGTGGGAATTGAAAATCTGAAGTTGCAAAACCCGATCAATTCGATAAAGCGAAATAATGTCGGAAAAAGGTATTATTTTTCCCTATGCCGAAAATCTCTTCCATTTGGAAAAATGTGTTATTTGCTTGGACATAACTAGTCTATGCATTTAGTTGGTTTGGTTCGAAAGATTTCAGATTATCTTTTCTTTGCTATTTATTGGTTTTCGATGTGTTTATTGGGTTTATTCTTTGCTATATTTTTCTCCATTTTTATTTGCTATTTTTTGGTTTTGTACACATTGAAGAGTTCGTAATATGAAAAAACTGGTTTGCGAAAATTTCATAGAACGTCTTGTTTGGTTCCTTCACATTAATGTGTGCTAGTATTTGTACACTCATCTTTCCAAAAAGGTGGACAAAATATTGTACTTAACTGCGAAGCATCATATTGTAAATCTAATATGAGTTTTGTGAGAGTTTATGACAATTGAATTGTTATCTTGTTGCAGAGAAACAAATTGTGAAAGATTTTGGTGATGAGAATTTGATAGAATCTGAAAATGACAATGTGGTGGACAATTTTAACATATTAGATGATGATATATCAGGAGTGGATGGTGTGAGTGTCCCTGAGGTTGGGAAGTTCAATGATGAAAATGAAATGTTTGATTTCTAGATATGCCTACGCCGTAGGTTTTCCAGTTTGAAAACGAAATTCAAAAAAGGACGACGATGGGGTTATGAGATATATTACACTGACATGTAGTCGTGAAGGTCGTATAACAAGTAATACAAGCGGTTCTTTGAAGCACCAACCGACCATTCAGACGTGTTGTAAGGCCAGGTTGACTGCATCTTATGATATGTGTGGAATTTGGAGAATTAACACTGTCCATCTTGAACATAATCATAAAACAAGTCCTTCTAAAT
>CAIGRF010157771.1:0-11218 GCA_903798235.1 Fraxinus ornus
CTTCAATAAAATAATATTTTACATCACATCAATACTTTTTTCTTCTTTTCCAACCATACATTTCTCATCATATCACTATTCAAAATCAATTCTTCCTCCAAAAAATCTAAACCAAACAAGCTCTAAGTTTTTAACTCATTTCAACTGACGCTACAAGGAAAAAATATGAATGCTCCATTGTTAGCTCTACCAGAATGCATATCAACTTGGCCACAGGCATATATGAAACACACATTTTTTTTTAAAATGATTGGTCCATCAAAAAGATGCTAAAAAATAGTCAAGGATATAAAACTGACCATAAATTGTTATGATGACATTAGGAAGGAAAGACATGAGTTGATTTAGTAATGAGGAAAATCAAGTATCTTCAAGGGGTGTCACAGTTAGCCAGTGTTTGATTTCCATTAAAATTTTCATTTTCATTATTTTACTCATTTTCAATCACACATTCTTCAATAAAATAATATTTTTTATCACATCAATTACTTTTCATTCTTTTTCAATAACACATTCTCCATCAATCTACTATTTCAAAATATATTCTTTCAAAATAAACTCAAACACACCCTAATCTCCAAATTTAACCATGTAGATAAGCGAGACGAATTCATTTATACGTCCAAATAGTAAAAATTATCTTTAAAAGAATGGGTACTCATGTAGGAAAATTGGCTCTTGAAACAAGTAGAAGAGCCAATTTTTAATAGGGGTATCAAATGGGCCGAGCAAAGCAGTCAGTTTGCCCCCACCAACGCGTGAGCCACTAGTGGCTCATCAAAATGTTTTTTTTTTTATTTGAATTGAAAAATTGCACTTTCACTTTTCGAAGTATATAAAAGACTTGTAAAACGTAAAACATTATATTTCTTCAAAAGTATTATAAAGTTGAAAAATCATCCTCCTTTATTCAAATTTGAAACCAACTATAATACATGAATGAAGTTAAAATTGTACACGAACAAATATTTTTATCCACTTTTTTTTTAAAAAAATAAACAAATGAAGCTTGCGAGCCAATGTATGAACATGCTAATTGTCTCAATTCCCACCCTTAGTTTTTATGGAACTTTGCCTAGTTGGAGTGAATTGTTACCAATGTATGAACAAAAGTAATAATAAGTCTCATGTTTTGTGCACATTTTGAGTCTAAAAATACATTTTTTGTTTAATGTGATGATAAATATGTGGTTGAAAAAGAAGGAAAAATTATTAATGTGATAGAAAATATTATTTTATTGAAGATACGTGGTTGAAAATGTGTAAAAAAATTAAAGTGAAAAAAATAATGTGGCTCAAACAGTGACTAAGTTTATAAAGATTGGCAAGTCAATTAGTCAAGTGCATGTAGTGTTTGTGTATACTCGACCAGATAAATAGAAAATCAAGGTGGTTAATTAGCCTTTTAGGGTGTGTTTGAGCCACATTATTTTGGAAGAATGTACTCTGGAATAGTAGACTGCTAGAGAATGTGTGGTTGAAAAAGAAGCAAAAGTTATTATTGTGATGAAAATTATTATTTTATTGAAGGATGTGTGGATGAAAATGAGTAGAAAAATGAGAATGAAATTTTTATTGTGTACCAAAGGCGACGACGGTGACTACTGTCAAGAAGGTACGGAAACGTTTTCTTTGGAGCGTATGGTAAGATTCTGGCGAACGGCTGCCGGAAATGAAGAGGTGCGAGGGGAAAATTATTTCTATGAAGCGGGAGCGTCGATGTTGGCGAAAGGCTGCCGGAGGGCGAGAAAGAGAGGCGGGAGGGATTTGAGAGATTTGGGGGAAAAAGTGATTTGGCTGGGTCTTGATTATTTTGTCAACCGGATTTGGTTTGTTTTGTTAGAGAAAATCGGCCCTTCATCACTGTAGACAGCCACGTCCCCAATTTTAATTTCCTGTAAGAGTTCGGTTGCCTTTTCCTGTACTCATAGCGTTATTGAAAAAAATTAAAGTGAAAAAAATAATGTGGCTCAAACAGTGGCTAAGTTTATAAAGATTGGCAAGTCAATTAGTCAAGTGCATGTAGTGTTTGTGTATACTCGACCAGATAAATAGAAAATCAAGGTGGTTAATTAGTCTTTTAGGGTGTGTTTGAACCACATTATTTTGAAAGAATGTACTCTGGAATAGTAGACTGCTAGAGAATGTGTGGTTGAAAAAGAAGCAAAAGTTATTGTTGTGATGTAAATTATTATTTTATTAAAGGATGTGTGGATGAAAATGAGTAGAAAAATGAGAATGAAATTTTTAATGTGTAATAAAGATATACATAAAATAATATTCTTGATAAAAAAAAAAACTAAAATTACTCTGTGCCAAATAGGAAGGGATCTTCTAAAAAAAATTGTCCAAAAAAATAAAATATAAACCAATAAGGTCCATAATAATTTTACCCAAAAAAAAAAGAGAGAGAGAGAGAGAGAGATTATTCAAATCGGCAACTGCTTTCATAATTGATACTAATTCGAAATGGCTTCAGTGAATTTTCATTGAAAATTATTAAATGAATACATCTGTTTCTACATCAGCCTCATCATCATCAGCATCTACCACCACTTCCTGGCTCTCTGGCCTTGTGCGCGGCCGCTCTGCCAGCGTAAAGATGGCCAGTAACTCCTCCTCAACCGCCGCTGGCGACAGTCTCAACGGCGGAGGTGGACCCATTAACAAGAAACGTCAGTTCCGTGGTGTCATGTTCAAGTATGGCCCCAAACCAATCCAGGTCCGCCCTTTTTACTGTATTTCTTTTTTTGACTTTTTTGGGCTGAAATCGAGGAAAGTATAGTATAAATATGGAGTATTTAGATTAGAAAGTTCAGTGATTTTATTTAGCAATTGATAATTTCTTGAATTGGCATTGTAATATTTTGTGAGTTCTAATTTTTACTACATATATTTAGGAATGTATTTGAGTCTAATTCTTGAAATTTATCTGCAGTCTATGCAAAGTGATGCCGTGGGCAGGGGGCTGGGGTTGAAAAGATTAAATCATTTTTGAAGAATTAGTGCTAATTATATGAGATGTGTTTTGAGTGTCAATTTCTTGTAAAGGGACCGTACACCTGCGATGAAAATTGAGTTCTTGGAGTAAAAAACACTAAATCTTTTAAAGCATCAGTGGGCTAAATTAGATAGCCGTGTACATGCTTCATTTCCTGGAATGGAGATTAAATTTCTTGTATTGGATTTATGTATATGACCATGTGAGAAAACATGAGGTTGGTGTTAAACAAGATTAAATCTTTTATTTAAAATTCATAATTATGGGAGACGGTAATTAGTTTGTATTTGATGTTGCAGTATCTTCTAGTAGGCAGGCCCCATCACATGGTTTGGGGAAGAAATTGAATTTTTGGTGGATGGATATTTCATGCCACTGATTATATCTTAATCTCGTGATTGCAGTAAATGTGAATTTGGAATTTAACAGTGTTAACTCAGCAATGAAAACTTCCTAAGCTCTAAAACTCATTTTTGACTTTACGAAGTGACAATATGGATGGGTTTTTATTAAGAGTGTGATGAACTTGGGAGAGACCCCTACAAATTATCCATCGCGATTGTGGAATTTTGGTCATGGTTTGTGATTGATTGGAAAAACTTTAACAAAATTAAAAAAATTCATGTATAATGTTGAAATTCATTTCTTGATTAATTTTCTATAACATAACTATACTGCAAGTGTACGGTATCAAGTTTGTAATATAAGATCACGTAGGGCTATCGAATCCACATGGATTGATATTTAGGACCTGTTTGAGAGAGATTTTTTTTTTTTTTTTTTTTTTTAATTTTTAGAAATATTCTGGCCATTGGACTACAGTAGCCTACAACTGTTGACTTCATTTGTGTGTTGGTGGGGCCAGAGGTTGGAAAATAACGGGCAAAAAACTTATAAAAATGAGGCCACAATGCAGACANTTTTTTTTTCATTTTTAGAAATATTCTGGCCGTTGGACTACAGTAGCCTACAACTGTTGACTTCATTTGTGTGTTGGTGGGGCCAGAGGTTGGAAAATAACGGGCAAAAAACTTATAAAAATGAGGCCACAATGCAGACAAACAAACACTTAATTCTTATTAAGTACTATAATAAGAACTATAATTTTTCTAGCCTCTATTTTATCTAAAAAATCAAATTTTTGAATCCATGTTTTTATACTATTCTAAAGATAGATGTGATGACAAATTCAACTAAATCAATGCAAGTTATGCGAGAGATTTATCAAAGTGAAAAAGCATAGGGAATGATTTCATCGGCCATCAATGATGTTTCTCAAATTCTATAGCTGCTTTTATCAAGTTTTCCTAAATTTATAAGCAAGAACCCTAAATTAATCATATTCCTTCTCTCGAGTGCCGAATACTACCTATCTCTATATTTTAATTTTAATAACTAGCTTCTGAAGTAAAATCTAGAAATTGTCAAGTACGTGGTTCTTAGGTGGAACAAGTTTCAAAGGAATTATACTTTCTCTCAAAATCTATAATTTTCTAGGTTGTGTTATTTTAAGATCACGCCTAAATTTTCCTCCATCGAGTACCGAAATTTAAAGCATTAAATCATTCAACAATTGATTAGGTAAATGAAAGCAGTGCCCAAGAATTAACATAAATAAACTTATGGAAATACTGAATGAAATAACTATATTAAAATCCAAATATGTCTCAAGTTAGGTTACATTAAACTTAGTTCATGAATAAGAGAAAAAAATCCCCCCCACCCCGCCAAAAAGTAGTCTTTAAGATTGTATTTATAGTCTTTCAAAGTTCCAAGAAAAATTGGAGTTGGATTGGGCTATTTTAAAACACCAAAAAATAAGAAAACCTACCCTCGCTGGCGGAGCCCCGGCGCTGCGATGCTACTTCTGCTGGCACCGCAGCGCTGCTTTTTGTTTCTTCCTTGGTCGTGGCCAGGTGCTGCTACACCTAGTTTATGGCGCTCGGCTACTGAATTTTTTTTCTTCTTGTTGCTTTGATTATTTTTCTTTTCATTTTATAAGATTAATTTAAAGTCACTTCTAGTCCATTCACACTCATATAAGTTTTGGCTTGTTTTCATGCTCCAAACTCGCTGCTTTCACCAAGTTACCTAACCTGTAATACAACATGAACATACACATCAAAACGCTCTAAATTGCTCAAAGACACCCAAAATATCAAGTTTAAGTGGCATTAAAAACAATGAGTGCAACTCACTCAACAATTAATCTTTCATAATCTTTGAGGAAAGATAGAAGTGTGTGTGCAAGGTGGATATTTTTTGGTTGACTAAATTATCCACGATCTTAGTGTAAAGGGGTGTTAATGATGAAAAATCAAAAGAGTTTGTTTTGTACCAATGGTATAACGGAAATGAAATGCTTTGATTTAGCTTCACAATCTATTAGAATATATAACGCTTCATTCTATTATAAGACTGGTGCTTTCATATGGGTATTTAGACAGTGTCACATTCCTGTAGAGCGCAAGATTCATCGAGTTAATTATTACCACGACGTGTATGTTTGAGTAGCAGTACTAAACACTTAAAACTTAGATACATTTTTCTATAAACTTTCATATGTGAAGGTATACTAGAAATAGAGATTTCAACTCTAAAGTGGAATAATCGTTTATATACTCTATATAAAATGTATTTACCTACTTTTTAACATATTATTCTTTATAGTTAAAATCTTTTTATTAAATATACTCACTATACATTTCCCTTTTTTTTTCCTCCAACTTTTTCTGTTTTTTGTTATCTTTTTCGTTTTCCTTTTCTACAGGTTGCATTTAAGACTGGTGATTATAAACAGCAAGTTATTTTTATTGGTGGACTCACGGATGGCTTTTTGGCAACTGAGTATGTTTTTCAACCGTTGGTTCAAAACCTTGTGATGTACTTTACTCTTTTATTTTCGTCGTACCAGATGTTTAAGCTTTTCAGAACTTCTCCGCAGCCATCGCCACACTTTTCCTCCATCTATCATTTTATCAATTATAATTTTGTATTATCTTTAGGTTAAAAAAGTATCTTTTTGGTATTTGGGAAAATTATGAGACAGCCTTTACGTACAAAATTTACAAATTATGTGTTCTTGGGCCTGGTCGGTAGCAATTAAAGATTGATAAGTCCAGTGTTTTGAGACACTCAACTAGGCATGTTTTCTTTTTGCATGATTGCTTATACATAAATAGTGTTAGCTATACAAGCTTCAAGTGATTAAATTGTCAAACTGATTCTTCCATCCAATTTGGTTGCAACAATTTTAAAAAGATATATAAATAAGATCACACTTTTCATCCTAAAGTAGATGATTCTTGATTTTCCAGATATTTGGAGCCCTTGGCAATTGCATTGGAGAAAGAGAACTGGTCACTAGTTCAATTTCTGTTTTCATCTTCATACAGTGGATATGGTGTCTCAAGCTTGAAACAAGTATTTATTCTTTCCAGTTCCAGCTTTTATGATGTCTGATAGAATAAATTTTAATATCCCTTTTTAGGATTTTTTGCAAGGTATATCACTTTCTTCCTTTTGATCCTTTTGATGTATTGTTCCATATGCACATTTTCATGGAGGACTCCTTGATTCTAAAATTAATTCATATAATTTATCAACAAATTTTCTGCTCTTGGAAACAAACTCTATAAACTCATGTAATATACCTTTATATCAAAGTGTCTTGGTTCACATCTCAGTTAGAATTCTGCATGCTATTGCATAAAGTTACTTTATATGTAGTTCATATATAGTACTGTTAAGTAAGCAGCTTATTTTTCTAAAGAAATCAGCGTCCACCTTTTGTTTAGTGTATCAGTTATTGGATTTCTCTCTCTCTTAATATAATAGTGCAAAAGCAGAGGTACATTATGTTATTTGTGCAAGCTTTCAATCATCCAGTTTTTGCTAATGATCAAGAGTTAGTTCATAACCTCGTGGTCTGAATTTTTACTTTGAATCTTGAAATATTCTTCTCGATTGTTCAAAATGTTGGCTTTTTCTAATTTCATGAAATGTGACTTTTGAATACTACATTGTTGTTTCACTTTGTTTGCTAAGTTGTTATGTTATTGCATTGTCTATTGAAGGATGCCTTGGAGCTTGATCAATTGATAAGTTACTTGATAAACAAGGAAGATTCAGAAGGCGCGGTACTACTTGGACACAGTACTGGCTGCCAGGTAATTAATTTATTCTTTGAGCTTAGATCCTGCTTTCTGATGTAATTCTGCTGATCTATAAAAAATCAGTGGCACGTGACATTCACGGCATATGCTTTATGAGGACATAATATAGCTAAAATTCATTTCGTCCTGTGTGTAGGATATCGTGTATTACATGCGTACCAATGCAGCATGTTCAAGAGCAGTGCGTGCAGCCATTTTGCAGGTAACTTTTCCATGTGATTAGTGTTTAGGTTGTTTATCTATTAGACTTTTCAGTCATTTGAACTATTGGTTTTTGCATCTAACTAAGCTTACATTTGGAGAAGCAAAGGGGAAGTGGTAACTGCTTGCTGAAAACGATTATTGGTAAAGGCAGAAACAATCTAATCTGAAATTGATTTTTGAAACATACTGTGAGCCCATTTGGTATCGATTAAAATCTAATTAAGATTGAAAATATAGCCGTTATTTGGTCCAACTCGTCTAATAAAAGTCAACAATAACGGCTAGTTTTTCAATTTTAATCTGGGCTCTGTATCTTGAAAGAAAATATTACAGGTTTTTTACAAGTCGATTTGGGCCATCGGCTCTCAAACTTGATGCACGATGAGGTTACTGAATAAGAAGATACTACTTTCATGTTGTATCCGAACTATTATTCTATTTAGCAGTGAAGTGTTTTGTTGGAAGCATGCAATAGTGGTTACTATGAATGCTCAATATGTGCATGCACATCAAAGTTTGCATCCATGTTGGCAAATTTTGATGTATGCAAACTTTGATGTGTTTAGGTACAAGTTCCGTTTTAGTCATCATAAGTAGTTCCCATTTGGCCAATATAATTAATTTTCTTTTCTCCCTTTCCAACTCTACTTATAAATGGGGTCTCCATTTCTGCCTACTTGTGACTTAGCAGTAGATAAATTCGTGAGAAATGCACATGCAAACCATGTCTGAAGATTCCATGCTACACAGCTACCAGCATTTTACAGTAAATCTCACATTTGAGACCATTTCAATTTTAAATGATAATCTGGGATAATAAAGTGTAATCGTCATTATGAAACATAATAAAAAGTTTATTGACCACAGAAGTACCTTACCCTTCATTAAAGCGATAAGCAAAAAGGTTGCCAATAGGGTGGATATATCAGGATCTAAACTTTATTGGATCTTCAATTTTCTTGGATAAGAGTTATTTATAATGCTTTATGCAATATCAACTTGTCAGCCTTGCATAAAATTTTGATTAGTTTCAATTCTGATGCCCTCTTTACAATAGCATGATTTTTCAATGGAAGTGGGGTGCGTGGAAGTGGATCTTGGCCGTTATTTCAATGGTCCTATAGTAAATTGCATTCCTATATTACTTCGATGTAGAGCTTCCAAATTATCATCTATTATCGCATTGATTGACTATTCAGGCTCCAGTGAGTGACCGGGAATTCAAAGCCACTCTCCCGGAAACTGCTTCCATGATTGATTTAGCTTCAACAATGATTAGTGAAGGTCGAGGATCAGAATTGATGCCTCGGGAATCCAATCAAGATTCCCCAATAACGGCTTATAGGTGAGAGTTGTGGAAATGTGACCAAACTTGCTTAAGTCGCAGCTTTCTCTGTATAATTTGATTTTCCATCTGTTTGTTGAATTCTCAGCACTATTTTGTCATGCAGATATCATTCGCTTTGTGCATACAATGGTGATGACGACATGTTCAGTTCTGACTTTAGTGAAGACCAGTTGAAACAGAGACTTGGACACATGTCCAATACTCCTTGCCTGGTAGGATTCACTGTTTAGATAAATTAGAGTATGTTTGGCTAAGCTTAAGAAGTTTTCTAATAAGTAGAATATTAAATTTTAAGATAAATACTTCTTTATCTAATTGCTTATACTTCACTCTAAGTAAGAGTTGCTTACGAAAGGTGTAACTTCTTCAACTTAAAAAGTAAGAGAAAGTAACTCATCCGAGAATCATGCTACATGTACCGAATTTTTTTACCGAATCTTTTATCTACTACTCACAATGGGGATGTGGACCACATTGTCGGAATTTTTAAATACACGCAAGCCCCGCGCATTACGTGAGAGGGGGTAATCCATTATGTACAAATCCGAACGTGTTCGAAAACAAAAAGGTTACTTCGAAGGAACTTATACTTACTTTTAAGGTTAGCCAAACATGTTCTCAAACTAATACCGCTTTCTAGTTGCATTTGAAGGCACGTTCCAGAGGTCTATTTAAGCTGCATAATAGATCTGTTGTTTATACAATTGGAAGATATATACGTGCATATAGCTAAGACAGCACTTACAGTTGGAGCATTACTTATGGACCCACAATTACAAATAGCCATTTTAAATCACGGTGTCACTTTTGGCTAAGTCTGATATGCAGTGACATGGTGACAGACGAACAGCGTTGATGTCGGTTTTCTTATTCTGAGATAGGCTTTAATTTGTCAGTTGATTCTTGAGTTCGTTGAGCTAGAACCTTTTTCGGATTTGTATAATGAACTTTGGCTTTCTATTGGTGGTGATAGTGAATACTGCTGGGGGTTAAAGGGTCTAGTTTGGATGGTTTTTGGACCAAACCAAGTATATGATGCGCAGTTAATAATATATTGGGACACTCTGGGAATCATCGTGTGTTAAGGGGACAAAAACTCGAATGGGTATAAAAAGAACCTCATAATAAGTCTTTACAAGCACAATGCCATGTTTGTTTTGAGAGAAGGCTCTCCCTCTGCAGGTGATGTTCTCCATGGCTGATGAATACGTACCAGATTACGTGGACAAGAAAGCATTGGTCAATAGGCAAGAACAACTCTTTGTATAACTTGTACCCGTACGTTCTAAGTTGAATTCTGTTTTTCGGGAGATTTTACTCATGCTTTCATCCGTGCTATGAACTTTTCCAGATTGTTCAGAGCAATGGGTGGTGCAGAAAAAGTTGAAATCGAATATGGTAACCATTCGCTCTCCAACAGAGTTGAGGAAGCTGTCCAGGCAATAATCGAATTTGTAAAAAGAGACGGACCCAAAGGATGGGATGATCCATGGAGTTAATACGGTGCACTCAAGTCTTTTCGTATGATATTTCAAGTAATTTGTTATGCATTACATTAAAGGTTTGAGCATTGAATTGTTTCATTGTGTAGTTCTATTGAGATTGATACATTATGCAGAAATTTTCCCGTTGTAGCAGCTGTTTGTCAGATTTATTTCGTTCGAAGTTGCTTCGCATGGAATCCTAGACACCCTCCCCCAGCATTGGTCCTTGTGGTTTTACATTTTTCACACCTGTACACTTAGGTTAACTTGTTTGAAACTGGAGATTTATCAGTTTTAAGACTTGCAGAAATACACGTTCTTAGTTTAGATTGCCAAGTTTTTTTGTACAGAGACTTGTTTATTGTACTCGAAGTCATAATAACTAAGTTACCAGTGCTTGTTCAATACACACGACTGAAAGTAGAATGAATAGAATTGATTAATTGGCTGTACTTTCCAACTTGTGTAAGATGTCTGAAACTTTTGTCTTCGGAATCCCACCTTGTCTTTTATTGATTCTACATACGCATGTATGGTTTGGTATACTTTTATGGA
This sequence comes from Fraxinus ornus, assembly GCA_903798235.1. NCBI lineage: Eukaryota > Viridiplantae > Streptophyta > Magnoliopsida > Lamiales > Oleaceae > Fraxinus > Fraxinus ornus. Next base: position 10,768 of record CAIGRF010157771.1, read on the forward strand.
CTTTCATTTTTAAACACTTACAATTTAAACCACAATTAATCAATGTTCCTTGTTTGAAGTCATTGAAGAACTTGTTGAATGCTGAATTATTAATGTCAATTTCTATCACTATCTATCGACATTGTACTTTTAAATTAATTAAAAATGTCGTACAATTTATATTTGTTGATGGCTATATTCACCAGAATTTTTTCCGTCGAGCAATGTTCCATTTGTGTTACTCCTGCCCAGTAATTGTGCATCCCAAGCAGACAAATCGATCCATCTTCATCCGGACGAAGCTTATTAAAGAGTTTTGAGAGTTCTTCTGAGTTTTTTTTAACTATAAGAAATTTGAAGAATGCAAGTTGAAATACACTATCTCCTCCAACAGAGAAGAAATAGGGATCAAACTTCTCAGGATTAGACACATGAAATTCGGACACTCGAGTCATAAAAAAAAAAAAAAAAA
>CAIGRF010157823.1:30170-43830 GCA_903798235.1 Fraxinus ornus
GCAAAAAAAAAAAAAAAAAAAAAATCTGTTTCAACCAAATTTAAATTTAAAATTGAAATTTAAAATTTGAATGTGATGTTCTGCCTTTAATACTACATTTATTTATTTATCTTTCATATTTAAGGCTCAGCTCGTCACAGGTCGAAAATGACATATGATATAGGGCGAGCCACACGTGCTGGCTCGGGCTCAGGTTGATGTCCCAAAATGAGGCTCGGCCCGAGCGAGCCTGGCTGGCTCGAACTTTTCCCGAGTCAAGCTACGGGCGGGTCTAGCCAACGAGCCATATTGACACCCCCTAAGTGATATACATAAGAAAAGAGCTAATTTTTACTCAGAATCATGTAAATGTTGTCTTTGTATGTAAAAAAACCCAACTTGAAAGAGAACAATGCAAAAAAAAGAGGAAAATGATTGAGAGTGCAAAAAAAGTGAGCTTGGAGACTAAAGTGCAGAAATACAGAAAGTCGAAGGACCTTCGATGCAATTTTTCGAGGCTATTATTGAAAGAAGTGTCAAAATGCGAGGACCAAAATGTACAAATTAAAAGTCGAGGAACTTGTAAGGCAATTTTGGAGGATAGTACATGGGCACACCCATGTAGTGGTGGCAACGAGCCGAGCCCGAGCCAGAAAAAAAAAGCTCGAGCCGAGTCCGAGCTTGTTTAGTCCGAGCTTTTTTTGGCCCGAGCCCAGCCCAGCCCAGCCAAAAAAAATGAGGCTCAGCCNCGAGCCGAGCCCGAACCGAGCCGGCTCGCGTTTTATTTTATTTTTATGTCAAATCTACATTTTTTACTTAAAAAACTTAAAATTTTTACCATTTTTACATGTTATAAATTAAATAAAAAAAGCTCGGGTCTAGCTTGAGCTTTTTGTGCCGACCTTTTTTGGGCCTGAGCCGAGCCAAGCCGAGCCCAACAAAAAAAAATGAGGCTCGGCCCGAGCCATGGCTAGTTGTAACCGAGCCCGAGCCGAGCCTGGCTCGAGCTTTTTTCGAGCCGAGCCCGAGCCGTCTGAGCCGGCGAGCTTTTTTGCCACCCCTACACCCATGTGCACGCATAGTACATGGGCAATTTCGCTAAATTACTTATTGTGAGATTAATTAAGCGATGGTTAAGTGAAATCATGAATCCCAACCATTTTATCTTCTAAATTTTTCTCAAATTTTAGAATTACTATTTTTGTTATTTTTGTTGGATTTAAAGTTGTTTTTACTATTTTCAAAATCAAATCTTATTATGCGTTTCATTGTTAGAATTAAATTTCAATTCTGATTCATTAGTCCACTTTATTACTTGTATGTGATCCGTGCGCTTGAGGTATACAGATTTCATAGCGAACAGGTTTTTGGCGTTGTCGATTACTACTTTAAATGGTTTTAGTTTTAACAATTTTATTTGTTATCTAGTGCCCCACGTGGCCAATCCACCAAAGCTCTTCTTGCCAAGGCCATTCCATCGAAGCTCTTCTTGCCGAGGCCATGTGGCATTCCACGTAGAGTAGGGACCTTCCAAAGTCCATTTAAATCCAACCCATCGAAGCTCACTCTTCTCGAAGCGATTTCGTAAGAATGGCCCTGTCGAAGCCCCTCCGCTAAACCTAAATCTGAGGCCCAAACAAAACTCCTCTATCGAAGTAGCATTTTGAAGCTCAACCATGAAGAGGGACGACCTACATTTGAAGACTCTAAATTTATGAAATCCTATTGGAATGATTGATTTGATCCTTGTAATAAGTTAATTGTCTCTTTTTTTCATCATAGGTCATAGAGTGACTGCTACCTTTTGGGAGCATTTAATACACCACAAGTTAATTGGGTCAAAATTGATACCTAGTATGAGATGCTTTAGTAAAGAAGATGATGCCACGAGTCCCCCATCCAATTGTTAGTATTTAACATGTAACACTATAAATATTCTCCTATTTTTTTCCATTTGGGGAATAATGCTAAGATATCGACTACAAGTTATATATATATTCTCTCCTATTTAGTTTAATCTTGAGTTACAAAAGTTAGATGATTAATCTTGATCTTTAGCTTGATTTTTGTTGATCGTTCTTTATCGTGCAATCTCGCTCATATATCTTGCCAGTGCCCGAACATATTTATCTCGTGATATCAAGATTCTCCTAAATCTCCCACGTTCAAAGTCGATATATTATTGATTGGTAATCTGTACTCGTCTATACGTGTTGTAATTAGATCACGTGGACACAAGTGGCCCGGTGTCTATTGTCCACGTTAACTGTGCAAAAAACTAGGCCAACAAATTAGCGCCGCCTATGGGAAATGCCACTATAACCACGAACATTCTTGTGAAAAAAGTTTGTCGAAAAATAGCTGGGCATCCCCCTTAAAAACGGATTTATTCTTGGATAAAAATAAGTGGAAACCCCAAAAGTAGGGAAAAACTTGATAACTTAGCCAAGGAAAAATGAGTTCAGTTTGTATTGTAACTCCAAGAGGGTAAGAGAAAACCCAAATGAAGATGTATCACAAGGAGCAGCTCTCAATGGGGTCGACGATGTCCCCCCCCCCTCCCACCATCATAGGTGTGGTGCGATGAAGGTAGCTACTCAACTCACCCAGGATATAGCAACCATGGTAGCTAACATGAGAAATATCACCCACCAAAATATGGTTATGCAAGAACTCCTCATGAAAATGCCAGGCCATGGAGGTCCTCAAATTCTCCCTTTTGCACCGTAAAGATACTATTATCCTCTCAAGGATAAAGTACAAAGCCAGAGGGCCTCATCTCCTAAGCGGGGCTAGAGTTGAAAGGGAAGTTGGAGTTGACATCTTCCCAAACTACGCTTCTGGCCGACCCACCGAGGCCCAGGCTGACATAGAGGATACTTTTTCCTGGAATATGAGTCGGAACAAATGCCGCAAAGGTCCGTTAGTGTGTTCGACAGAATTAGTCCCGCGAGAACCATACACATGCCATCTTAGCCACTTCCAGTACCTAGAAATAGGCCACAAGCACCACCTCTTTTAGCCCGACAACCAAAAGAAAGGTAAGGACATGCCCCTCATGTTGTCCCGCCTAGAAATAGTCACCGCATGAGGGAAGAAATGGTAAGGGATCAAGCAGGTCCATCTCATCATGTTCCCAGATATCAAGATGATGAAAAAGAAGACTTGGATGAACCCCAAAGATCTTGTGGCCTTGATGACGACGACGAAAACTCACCTTTTACACAAGAACTAAGGAATGCTCCTGTCCCGAGCCACTATGTGCCACCAAAGATACCAAAGTACTACGAAAAAGGCAACCTGGCTAAACACTTGAACAGTTACAAAACACACATGAGCCTGAGAGACACCACCTCGTCGTCAAAATGTAGAGCCTGTTATCTGACCTTAAGCGGAGCTGTAGAAATTTGGTACAATAGGTTACCCCCGGAGAGTATCAGGAGCTTGCTAGAATTTAAAAGTACGTTCCTAAAACGATTTGATGTAAGGGATGAGAGGCTCTTATCTAGCATTTCTAGGACCGCTTTACGATAAGAATGGTTAATCAAGAGGGGTGAATTTTTTATTAAAACGTTTTCGAGGAATTAATATAAAATTCAAGCAATCAAAGACTAAATAGATAAATTCAAATAATAAGCGCAAATGTAAATGTAATAGGTAAAAGAGGGAGAATGTAAATGATATAATTGTGGAGGTTCGATCCAAATCAATGATCTACGTCCTCTGTTATCAAGCTCTCAGGCACGAGCAAGGCCTTTTCACTATGTTGATTGGCTTATGATACAATCCATCCCTTTACAACGCTTTCGATGACTTACAAATAAGGAGCACCGATCCTTATAAAATGTTGAGTTCTACGGGACCTCAACATAACCCACAAATTTAAACGGAACTTGATTTTACAATTTGAAACTTTTCTTTTAATAAATGATATGATCAAATTAAGTACCAAGAGAAAAATGGGCTAACACATTAATAAATAGCAATGAATGAAGCTAAAATGTAAGGTGAACAAAACTTTAATGAGTAGAATGATTTTCAAATGTTAATTCAATCAAAAGTTTTTCAAAGAAAATGATTTGATAAAGATAAATCAATATACTTTTGTTCAATAATATCTCATATAAATGCTGTTAAAAGTGTTATATTGAATGTAGGGTGAAATGGAATTTATACAGTCAAAACGTCAAAATTTATAACCAATCGGACGACCACCCGAACGTCCACTTACTGAACCGGATAGCCAAACTAGTCTTTGTGTGTCGAATTCCAAATGGTTAAAAACTTGACCGTTGGACGAACCGAACGTCCGCAAGCCCAACCGGACATCTGCTTGGACAATTTTTTTTCGAATTTCTCTTTCTTGATTATTTTGAAAAGTGTAGGCTTTTGAATGACGTTTTCAATTAATTTTTCAAGGTAAGTGATACTTGTAGTTTAAATATCAATTTGAAATTCTTATCTTTTGAAAAATAATTTTTACGTAGGAGTTTTTATGAAATAATTTTTTTCGTGCATAAATATTCAGCTTTTGGGCATTTAGTGATTCATAGCTAAGGATTAAAACATTTTTCCTTTACATATGAATCCAAAGTATCTAAGTCTAATATCTTCAAACTGTATTTGACATGAATGCTTGATTTGTTCTCGTCTTTGATTGATTTAACGTGAATGCTCGACTTCTATCTTGATTTTCTTTGATTGTAAATTATGAGTCTTTTGGTAGCGATCTTTTTGTCTCCAGTTGATTAATATGGCCACAGTAGTTATAAAGACTTGGACTCAATTGTTAGAGAGTAAAAAATGATTTGTTATAATCAAAACATGAGATCAACTATTAAACTATATATCAACAGAGATGACATACTGCGTACAAGTCATTGACCGAGATGTACTATCCATACTAGGGACTGGTTAAACATGAACACCTTCTTTTGGAGAGATGTGTAGAAGTAGGACATCACTAAGCACGACGCTCTACTGAAAATGATAAGACGTGAGATTGTCAATGAAGAGTTGATTATTCACCAAAATAGAGCCAGCAAATGTTTTCTCACCTAATAGACCACCAATGGAACTAGTTTGGTAATGAAATCGTTCCCAATTCTGGGCAATCACTTGTCATAGCCATAGTGAACGCAGTATCCACATTGGCTTACGAAGATGTAATCACCGAAATCAACATGCGACAAATCAAATCTGGACAAAGGGCCCTCCAAGAAGAAGAGGTCGAGGGCAGAGTTTGGAACTTAGAGATAGGCCGAACACCTCTCAATATTGTACTTATCATCATTCTTACAGTCATGATACAACATACTGTAGAGACATAGCCCAACACCCTATGAAAATGAACACTCGAAACGACCTAAGAAATGATCTCCATCCTACGAACACCCCCCCACCTAGGCAGGATCAAAGGCCTAGACGTGAATATGCTAAACCCCCCATCGAGAGTCATCCCCACAGCAAAGGATGAAGCACGATAGAGAAAGGCCTAGGGAAGGACAACGACAACGTAGGGACCCCCCGGTTAACATGAAAGACGCTCATATCCATGAAATCATACGAATTTTGAAGGACCTTACGTTGAGGGCAATACAAGGAATTTACAAAGAGAAGCCAATGACCCCCCCCAATGACCTACATAGTAGATAATCGTTCCCTAAAATGGAAACTACTACCCATTGCTTTCACCTAGGAAAATGCTGGGGCGTTCACTTCCCTCATTGTAACACCCTTGTGGTAAGGGCTGTTGTGACTCGTAATGGGTTGAAACGGATGCTATTGGACAATGGTAGCTCCGTCAACATCCTTTTTGGAGCCACTTTTGACAAGATGATTATCGATCACGAACTAACTCCTACACCACCCCCTTTTACGGCTTCATAGGCCATAGCATCATCCCATGGGGAAAATAACTCTTGTAGGGAAAATAGGAGAGCCATCGCAGACAGCTTCAAACTTCATGAAATTCTTGGTAGTGGATAACATGTCAGCTTACCATGAGGTGCTAGGTAGACCCCACTCTAAAAGACCTATGGGTCGTCGCCTTCAATCATTACCTATGCATGAAATTCCCTACCCAGCATGGGACTGCCACAGCTAGGGGTGACCAAAGAGAAGTGCATGAATGCTACCTGAACTCGATAAGGAAGGTCGAACCCATGGATGTCAATGTGGTACTAATAGATGATAGATGCTCTATGAGGACAAAATTCTGGAAAAGACATTGAGATGACGAATGCCTACGAGCAATGGGTTATGCTCGATGAACTGGACCCTCGTGTTATTGAGTCTGAGTCTCAAATAGCCCTAATAGATGAGCTATAAAGTTTTTCGGTGGATCTTCAAGATCCTACCAAGGCATTACATGCGGGAAAAGGCATGCCATCGGAGGCCAAAGAAAGACTCAAAGACTTTTTGTGTACAAATCTTAAAGTCTTTGTGTGGAGGCATGAGGACATGGCAGACATTGACCCTAATGTCAGTTATCACTACCTAAAAATTGATCCTACGATTGCCTCTCATAGACAGAAAAGAATGACTCTCAACCCAAAGAGATATGAGGCCCTGAAGGAGGAAGTGTAAAAGCTGATAAGAATGGCTTCATTAGGGAGGCCATATACTCGAAATGGGTCTCAAACCCGATTTTAGTAAAAAACATGGTAAATGGAGAATGTGCATCGAATTTTCCAACCTCAACTAAACTTGTCCTAAGAACACAATTTTCCTTTTCCAAGGATAGACCAACTTGTGGACTCCACTGTCGGGTATGAGCTTTTGAGCTTTATAGATGCTTACTTAGGCTATAATTAAATCCCCATGCACCCAACAAACGAGGAAAACGCCTCTTTCATCATTGACAATGGCCTTTTTGTTACAAGATAATGACTTTCGAGCTGAAAAAAGTCAGTGACACCTATCAGAGGCCTGTTAACAGAATGTTTATCAACCTCATTTGCAAAACAATGGAGGTTTACATGAATGACATGCTTGTGAAAAGCTTAAAGGTAGATGACCATGTAATGCACTTGGGTGAAACTTTCCAAATTCTACGGAGGTACAAAATGAGGTTGAACCCCTTTAAATGTGTATTCGGTGTTGCCTATGGTAAATTCCTTGAATACATAGTCAACCAGAGGGACATAGAAGCTAACCTAAAAAAAAATTCGAGCACTAATCGAGATGAGGTCCCCTTAAAGGACGTGTGGCGACTGTAAGCCGTTTTGTTTCGATGACCACCGACAAATGCCTCCTTTTCTTTAAGATCTTAAAACAAGGTAAGAAGTTCCAATAGACAAGGAGTATGAAGAGGCCTTCTAGGGACTGAAAAAACTCCTAGGGCAGGTTCTCTTCTTCTCAAAACCTTAGTCTAGAGAGGCCCTTCTAACTCTATTTAGCCGTATCCAATGGAGATATTAGCACGGTTCTCGTAAAAGAAAAAGTACCCTCCAGTTTCATGTTTACTACATAAGCAAGACACTCTTGGTGGTCGAAATCCGCTATCCTGATATGAAAAAATTAGCTCTAGCCTTGATCACTGTATAGAAAATTGAGGCCATACTTCCATCTCACACAATGCTCTTGTTAACCAACTTCTCGCTCAAGTAAGTGCTTTAGAACTTGGTACATCGGGAAGGTTGTGGAAATAGACAGTTGAGTTCAGCAAGTTTGATATTGTTTTTAAAATAAGAACTGCCATCAAAGGCTAGGCTTTCGCGAAATTCATGGTGGAATTTACTAACATCCTAGAGATAGAAGAAAAAACGGAGCCCGCAGAACCTCTCCCGTAGAACTTGTTTGTGGATGGTTCACCTAGAGAAACATGTTCAGGAGCGGGTGTGGTCCTAGTTAGCCCCGGGGGACATAAGCTCAACTACGTAGTGAGGTTCAAGTTCAAGGCTACCAACAACGTGGCTGAATATGATGCACTACTAATTGGTTTGAGGTTGACTAAAGAAATGTAAATGAAGAGGTTGCTCATTAACAATAACTCGAGCTAATAGTTAGTTAGGTTAATGAAAACTTCACAGCAAGGGACATGGGCATGGCCACGTACCTTAAATTGGTGATGGATGTACTCCGATCTCTAGAAAAATTCGAGTTAGCCCAAATCCCGCGAGTTCAAAATGCCTACATTGATGTTTTGTCCAAGCTGACTAGTAGCAAAGACTCGAAACTACTAACGATTGGGCTGATAGAACACATCTCAGAACCTTCCATTATTTAAGGAAAAGAGATAATGTGGGTAGAATGAACGCCTACATAGATGCAACCTATAATAGCTTTCCTTAAAGATCAAGTCCTTCTCGACAACAAAGAAGAAGCCTACAAACTTGGGAGAATGGCGGCCCACTTTGTATTCCAGGATTACAAGCTCTTCAAAAGAGGTTTTTCCTCACACTTCCTTTGATGCGTCGGAGGAGAGGAACATCCTCCATGAAATTGATAAGGGAGTTTGCGAAAACCACACCGGAGGACTCGTGTTGGAACAAAAATCAATACGGTAGGGTACTATTAGCCCACTCTGGAAAAAATGTGATCAATTTGTGAAAGCGCGATAAGTGTCAACGGTTTTCTCCTATCCAAAGACAACCATCCCAAGAACTAATTGTAGTATCCAGCCCATTGTCGTTTGCCAAATGGAAAATTGACCTTATAGGCCCTTTACCCAAGGGTAAAGGTAGTGTAAACTTTGCTATAATTGCCATCAATTACTTCACAAAATGGGTTGAAGCCGACCCTGGGAAATTGACCTTATAGGCCTTTACCCACGAGTATAGGTAGTGCAAACTTTGCTATAATTACCATCGATTATTTCACAAAATAGGTTAAAGTCGAACCTCGGCCAGAATTACGGAAGACAACACTCCCAAGTTCTTGTGGAAGAATATTATATGCAAGTTCGGAATTTCCCATTCAATTGTCTCAGTTCGATAACAAAAAGGTCAGACACCTGTGTGAGGAGCATTTTCCAACACCTCATCATCCCCAGGCAAATAGATAACTAGAGGTAGTAAACAAAATCATCAAGTATACTTTGAAAGGAAAACTTGACACCTCTAAGGGAGCACGGGTCAATGAACTACCATAAGTATTGTGGGCAATCCAGACTACAAGCCGAACCCCAATTGAAGAAACCTCTTTCTCAATGGCTTATGATGCTAAAGCAATGAGTCAAGTGAAAGTGGAATTACCCTATTCCCATCGATTGCAATTCAATGAAACATCCAACAACGAGTTGAGAAGATGCGAGCTCAATTTTCTCGATGAAAGGATAGATGAATCCCAAGTGAAACTAGTTGCATATCAAAGGAAGATGATCCGTTACTACAACGCTAGAGTTAAGAAAAGGTCCTTCTGGATAAGTGACCTGGTGATTCGGAGAGTTTTCTATCCTCAAAAGAACCAACGGTAGGTTCATTGGGTCCAAATTGGGGAGGTCCATACTGCATCAAAGAAGAGCTACGACTTAGCACTTATTGGATAGAAGACGTGGATGGGAAAACGCAGTCTCGCATGTGGAACATCGAACATCGTAGAATATACTACCAGTGAATGGGTTTTATAGCTGGGGGATCTTTCCTATCTCTTGTAAACATTTCGAAGTGGTTCAATAAAAGTACGCATTGTTTAAAAGATCTAAAGCACAAGCTTCCCATGACAAAGCTGAACGTCATGGGAGAAGCCCCTATATGGATGAAACATCGACTATGTATGGAAGCATGGGCGCCTCAAAGAAGACGATCAAATCCTAAAGGGGATTACCTCATTGGTATTTCGAGGTTTAGAATACTAGACTCCCAAGATAAAGCTAGACTTCATGGGAGAAACTCCTACATGGATAAACCATCCACAATGTATGGAAGTGTGGCCTCTCGGAGGAGAGGATCAAATCCCAAAAGGGATTACCTCATTGGTCTTCCGAGGCTTACAACACAAGTCTCCTTGGACGAAGCTGAACGTTATGGGAGAAGCCCCTAAATGGATGAATCATCCACCATGTATGGAAGAATGGGCGTTTCGAAGGAGATGATCAGATCCTAAAAGGGATTACTCCATTGGTCTTTCGAGGCATACAATAAAAGCTTTCCATGACGAAACTGGACATCATGGGAGAAGTCCCTACATAGATAAATCATCCACCATGTATGGAAGCGTGGGCACCCGGGAGGAGAGGTTCAGATCCCGAAAGGGATTACCTCATTGGTCCTCTAAGGCGTAAGCACAAGCCTCCCATAACAAAGCTGAACATTTGGGGAGTAGTAGAAACAATATTGAAAAATGGGTTTGAAGTCCCATGTATGCTCAAAATTAATCACGTTTTAAATATTTAAAAGATCATTCGTCTTTGAAAGGTCATCATATTTACTTCAGTTTAACTTGTAAGTTATATTGTTTAAGTTGAATTGTATTTGTTATGCACATTATTGAAGTCCTAATTTAATTAGCGAAAACAAGAAAATAGATAAACATGTTCTCATTGATAAATAAATTTTTACAATGGAAGGCCTTAGCCATTACATAAATAAAATAAAAAATCCAAATAAAATAAAAAATCCTAAACTATGCCAGAGGTGGCAGAGAGTTGGATGCCTCTGTAGTAGGCGCTTCAACAATTTTTGCTTTTTGTCTTGAAGCTTCGTCCTCGAGAGCACCCTCTTGGTCAACTTCTGTACCTTCAGCTTCGATTGCATCATCAGCTAGGGTTTGAGACACCTACTCTAAAAACTATATTTTCAGTTCAGAAGCATTGAGTTTTGGGTAAAGCTCTGCTACCCTGTCTACTACCTCAACATATGCAAACCTCTTCCAATAGGCATCGAAGTGCCAATACTCTTCTGTCAAGTAGAAGTTGGCAATGTAGTCCTTCACCGCCTTCTTACCTATCTTCTGAGTACCAAGCCTTAGCCTGCTCAGCCTCTTGCACATAGTGCCGTATTTGGGTCTCCAAAAACCCATTTGCATCCTTGAGCCAAGCATTTTGGCCTTATCTAGAGCTTTGACTGTTAGCTTTCGATGATTGTTTGATGTTTCTACTTTCTTGTCAAGGAAGCCACTTCACACTAGGATTCGAGGACTTCTCTCTCAGAGCTTCGATCTCCGCTAAGGTAGAATCCAACTTAGCTACTTCTTCAGTATGTTAGTCCTCAGCTCTTCAGTCTCAGCTTTTATTTTCTTCATTTCTTCCTCTATTGAGGATAACTTTCCAATCGACTCCCGGTTGCACGTCTGAACATCCTCCAGTACTTCTTAGCATTCCAAGTTAACCTCAAAGGCTTTGGCACTTAGGCTAACCAAGGTAGCCTTCCATCTACTACATCACAGGTGGAGACATAGTTCTGGCACCTATGAGTACAAAACTTGTAAAAATCTGCAGTAGCACCATGGACCTCAGATGACAGCATGTCCATTACTGTTGGGCTAATCTTCTTATTTTACCTAGCCAAGAATCTTCCAGACTTTCCAGGGGTCCTCGCCATGGAGCTTCTTCACAGCCTCAGAGGTCTGCTCTACCTCCTTTGCAACCTCTTTACTGACATTTCGAGCCTTGTAGGCCTTAGCAGCAGTAAAATGAGATTTCATCAACTTCAGAGGTAGCAGAGGTGGGGTCTGTTTCTCCATTGGGATAATGGTTGTTTAGAACTACCCAAAAGCAAGACTAGTGCTATGGAAAAAATTTCTTTTCTTTCAGGGCTCCTTCACCTTTCCCTTGCCCTGATCAACCTTTAGTCCCTTCATCCCCACTTTTCTCTGCATGTTCTTTGCTGAGGAGTTCTAACTTTTCCCTGACATGCTTGTTACCTCCGGAGGAGGGCTTCAAAGCCCTGGAGCTTCCTATGGAAGTTGCTCTCAATATAGAACCTATGTCAGGGATGGGGTACTTCTTCCTCCCATCCTACCTTGTAATCGATGGGACCTTCACTCATAGCCCAAAAGCCTGCATACGATCTCCCAAACGTGGCCTGCTCCCCAACCCTAGAAATGGTTACCCTCTCACTACTAGCACTATACGCAGAAGCCATGGTAATTGAAAAATATGGAATGAAGGATGGGAAGATAGAGAAATTATAGAGGAATTATCTAAATGAAAAGAAGCTCTAGGAATGTGACGTCATCGGAGAATAGAAGTAACTGGAAAAGATTTGTAATTGCTGGAGAAATTTGGAGATTTTCACAAAGGTAAAAATTAATACAATGGCATGATTCTGGCTTTTATATGAAGAGAGGATGAAGCTCAGCCATTGGATCTAGATCTACTTCATCTGAAGAGTTTATTTTTAATTGCATTTGAGGCGTTGAATTCAAACGATTTTCTTTATTAACTCTTTAGATTGATGCGCGCATCTTACGCATGAGCCTCAGCGCGTTATACTCAAAATACAAAAACGTGGCTATCATTGCACATTCAATAGGTAACGGTTGATGTGTATTGGAAGTAAAAACGCTTCAGTTGTCTTTTCTTGGTAATGTACAAAAATATAAAATCATTGACACTATTACCAAAAGCATGCTTTATTTCAATTAAGGAGCCTGGTAGTTTAGCATTTTCGTGCATCGGCTCACCAAACAAATTTTAGCTATCTTAATTAAGGAGCCTCGATAGTTCAACATTTACCCGTTTCAGTTCAGGAAACAAATTTTAGCTATCTCAATTAAGGAGCCTCAACAGTTTAGCGTTTCCCTACTTCGGTTCACTAAACAAATTTCAGCTAATTCAATTAAGGAGCCTCGACAGTTCTGTATTTCCTGCTTCAGCTCACCAAACAAATTTCAGCAGTTTACACTACATAAAGATAAGACAACATGCAAGAATCAGGTTCAACTTCGAACTCCAACTATAATATCAATATCTATACTTGGATTTGGGAGACTATTGTGTTGGTCGAAAACCTAATCATGATAGGAAAACATGCTTTAAAGAAATTTCTCTCAAGACAGAAGTTCACCTATGACATTAATAACCATACATTGACTTTGGGGACTATTGTTACGCTTTGCCATTTGGTGCCCCATGTGGCCGATCCACCGAAACTCTTCTTCCTGAGGCCATGTGACATCCCACGTGAAGTAGGACCTTCCAAAGTCCATTTAAATCCAATCCACCAAAGCTCTCTCTTATCGAAATGGTTTAATGAAAATGGCCCTGCTGAAACCCCTATGTTGAACCTAAATTTGAGGCCCAAACGAAGCTCCTCTGTCAAAGTAGTAAGGTGTAACGAAGTCAAATCCAAATGCTCAATTATGACAAGTGACGATTTACATTTGAAGATCCTGGATTTATGAAATCATGTTGGAATGATTGATTTGACCATTGTAATAAGTAAAATGTCTCTTCTCTCAACATAGGTCATAGGGTGGCTGCTCCATTTTTTAAAGTATTTAATGCACCACAAGCTAATTGGGTCAAAATTGATACCTATGATGAGAAGTTTCGATAAAGGGAATGAGGCCACGTGTCCCCTCACCCAATGGCTTAAGATTTATTATTATTATTATTATTATTATTATCCAGTCTTGGATTTGCCCCTACTTTCCGCGTCCCTCCCTCTATTAAGAGCCTGTTTGGTAGAGATTAAAATCGGATTAAAATTGAAAAATTAGCCGTTATTATTGACTTTTATTAGACGGGTTTAATTGGATTTTAATTGTTACCAAACAGACTGTAAGTTATTGACCC
>CAIGRF010157835.1:39539-70516 GCA_903798235.1 Fraxinus ornus
TTAGGTAAATGATCTTGGTGATGTCTATATTCTGATTACTGTATTCTGGGTTGATTTACTCGTCTGATTCTTGGTGAGCAGAGAGTTGTAAGATTACTTGGTGTAATCTGAGGAAGAGAGAAAGAGAGAGGGTTGAGGGCCATTCTTGAGCGATATCTTGTTTCGATCATTCTTGTATTTGATAAACTTGTCCTATACTAGTGGATTGGAGCATTATTCACTAAGGTGAATGCTCAACGGGTGAGTAGCCAATTTCTGGTGAACATTCGGGCCTTTGGGCGAAAAATCGCTTGTGTTCTTTATTTTTGTTGTTGTTTGGTATATTTCTAGGACTATAATTCCAACAATGTATAAAGCGTGTATCTAATCTAATATATATGTATCCACTTTCTCCTAAAATAATTCAAGAATAAATCAAATACATGAATCAACTATTACATGGATTCATTATACACATGTATATCAACAATGCATGAATATTATAAATCATATTGCATGAACCAATTTAATTATAATCAAGTTTATATATCTAACACACCTTGTGTTCCAACCTCTGGCCAGGTCTATTTCATGCTTTTTGAATGCTGTTTGAATTTTCATTTATATTTGTTAAATGTTCTATGAATATTTTCAATCAAGTTTATATGTCCTATGAATATTTGTTAAAGTCAATCTTTTGAATTTTGATTGCATTCTTAAATGTCCTATGAATATTTTCAATCAAGGAGGTGAAATCTTTCGTCCTTTCTGTCCTGTTCAGTCCATAATAAGATATAATTTTTTTTTTCCAATTCCTATTTCTCACGTTAATCAGCCAGGCAGATTACTTCTTATTTTACGTTATCACATCGAGTTCAATAATTCTGCATATTTTCTTCTTTGTAAAAACTAAACTGAGTACAATGATTGGTTCCTGATAAATACCATTTTCTGATGACAGATGAAGAAAATTCAAGAGGACAAAGTCTCAGAAAAACACGTTCGGTGACTATATATACACTATGATGCACGAGGATCTGGGTCACACGAAGTCGAGTTTGAGATAGCTTGTTGATGGCGCTGAAGTATCACGAGTTAGTGGATCAACGAAAGAATGACAAGTAATCGACGACCTTCTATGATTGGGGACTTTTTTGACACGTTTTGATATTTTGGCTATAACTTTAGTAACGGTTATCAGAATCGCGCTCATGACCCCAATTCGAAAAGTTCTTTTCGGCACGCATGTCGTGGCCACCGATCTTTGCTCGGTGTGCATCGATTTTGTGGGCAAAATCCACCGTTTTCCCTTCCGAATTCACAATTTTAGTTATTTTTTGCTTTTTTTATATATAATATTTCGATTGCCTTTTTAGATTAGATTACAAACCCGATTTGAGCCAAATTTTCGAGATATATTTTCTCTTGTTTCTTATTTCCTTTAGGTATGAATATTGGAATTTTAATATTTTTGGTAAAATTTCGATAATTACTATTTTCTGGCTATTTAACTCGGCTTGTGGGTTATTTTCGGATTTATTGCATGATCAAATAAAGATTGTTCTTGTTTCTTGCCATTTTCTCTTGTTCCTTCTATGTTAATTGTCCACTGAAATCTGCCTGCGCGGCGTCACACTAGTTTTGTATGAACTCAATTAACAGACAAGAAATGTGTCGACGTGAATATCTAGATTGTGGTACAAAATTAATTTAAAATATTTTTAGTTTAAGGTAGGTAGCAAAGTCAAGTAAATCCGTCAAATAATTCCATTGCATGTTATATGCACATTAATTATCCTTGATTTGTTGTTGTATATAATTAATGTGGTCAATGATACATATATTGCACGTGTTTGATATAAATTAAAATTCAGATTATAATCTAAATCAAGTCATTAATTAATTATCCATATAGTTTATGAAACCCACAACATTTCAATCATGTATTTCATCAAATTTTATTAAAATATGTTCAAAATCTAATTTTGTTAATTCCCACGAAACAGGGGCATTGTAAAATTGATTTGTATATTTTTATTTAAATATGATATATATTATGATTATGATTTTTGTTTCAAAATGTCAACATTATTAAAAGGAGTAGCTTAAACTCTTATATATTTATTACGTCGTATTTGATGTGGGATTTACTCCTACAATGATCTAGTAAGATGGTGCTCAATTTCAGAACATCAATTTTGAAGCACGTTAACCTCTTAATAGAAGCATGTTAATTGTTATGTGCTTGAGATACTAAAACAGAGTTTACTATGCATGTCGTAAAAGATTCTATACAGCATAGCATACATGTGAATACTTGTAAAATCACGTCGTAAATTATTGCTTGTAATGCAGTAAATAAACTTTTTATGACATAAAAACATAAAAAGTATGTAGTTAATAAACTTTTTCTGGCTTGCAACGCAAGCCATAAATACTTTAACCTTTTTAACTGCATGCAGATGCCGTAAAAAATATGATATTCTACGGAATACTTTTATAAAAGCTGTAAATGTTGAATCAGATCTTTTATTGCGTGCTCCCACATGCCTTAAGAAATATTACGGTATGCATGTACACGCCGTAAATGTCCAAACAGGTTTTTTAGGGCATGCACACTTGTTTTATCGATTTCTAACTTGATTGTTCATTTCTTGTTGCTCGAACACCATACTCAACTTTACATGACGAATAGACTCACTTAGAAGGTACTTATTTGTTATTTGTTAGTTGCTAATTTGCTATAAATAATTTTTTTTTATTCTACTAATTTTTTTGGAGTTTTATTGCTGTATCTTTTAGTTATTGGACTGTATTTCCTTCCTCAATACATTCATTCAACTTTTCAAAAAGAAATTTTGAACATTATGGCCAAAAGAGTATGATGAATGATTTGAGAGGAAGTTCGGAATTAATGCTTTCACATTCTTGTTGATGAAGCGCAAGATGCATCCAAATAAGAGAAAATGACCATTATATTGAGGTTGTGAACAATTATGGTAGTTTGACAGAATGTTGCTTCTCGATTGAAATTGAGATATCTAAGTTCTTTAGGTGAACAAAATGAGTGGACAATGGTATGATGGTGCTAGTAATATTCTCGGTGCTTAGAATGGACTTCAATAATTATTTCGAAGAGATTGTGATGTAGAACACATGGGTGAAAGGATTGAAAAAGAGTTGGATCGAAAATGGAAAAAGGTAATAGATAGGTGTGGCGTTCGAGCTCCAGTTTGGGCCCATAATACCATTTTGGAAAGCGAATGGCTTGACGAAAACACACTATTTTACTGTGATAGACGATGGTTTTAATCCATTCGAATTCGTTTAGGAGTTGAAAACTACTTGTTAAAGTTTTAGTACTATTTTTGCCATTTAGTTTATTTCAAATTCTTTGCAATTTTATTTTGTTTAAACTAGGTTTTCCTTTAAACCATTATAAATAAAGGGTTAATTCATCACTTTTGATCATCTTATATTAACAAAATTTCGTGAGTTAACTTCATAATTTTGTGGATTCCTAAAATTGTGTTCGTAAGGTCTTCGCTTGAATTCCTTGTTTCGTGTTGCGTTAAGTGGTATTAGAGATAGGTTTTTCTATTTCTATATATTTGATTCACAACCCTAGGTAACATACCAATTACTTGGGTAGATTTGGATAGAATTGGCAATTTGACGATCTTGTTATTCAGATCGGGGAGATTTATCAATTGTTGTTGCAAAATTTGGTGATGACTTAGGTGGTTTTTACAATTCAGTGACCCTGTATAAATCTCTTGCAAAGTTCGGTGACGACTTATTTTTAAAGGTCAGTGACCATGTGAAATATTTTTGTAAAGTTCAGTGATCATTTATGTTATTAACCCTGTGAAATTGCAAAAGAAGTTTAGAATATTTTAGAAATCACACACGAAGGAACCAAAACTATTAAGAACTCTAAACTGGAGATGTTAACATCTATGTTTGAAAAAATTAGAATGAAGGACGATGAATCGTTCGATGAATTCTATGTGAAGCTTAATGACATAGTAAACTCTAGCTTCGTCCTAGGTGAGAAGATCCCTGAGTCCAAAATAGTTTGAAAAGTCCTTAGATCCTTACCTGAGAGGTTTAGACCTAAGATTACAGCTATCGAAGAGAGTAAGGAGTTAAAAACTGTTAAGATAGAGGAACTTGTAGGATCACTTCAATTCTATAAACTCACCATATCTCAACCAAAGAAGGTTAAATCCATAGTCATGAACACCATTAGGGAAGAGAGTGAGTCTACTGACGCTGAGACCTTAAGGGTGGACGAAATAGCTTATTTCATTAAGAAATTCTAGAAAGTGGTGAGGAATAAGAGAAACCCTAAAGAAAGGAAAAATGGTGTCCCTAGTAGATTTCCGGAAGATAAAAGTGATTAGAATAATCATAGGACTTCTAGTAAGAAAAGCTAGTCAGTTAGATGCCATGAGTATTAGGTTTTTGATCACTATAGGAATGAATGTCCTAACTTTAAGAAGAATTTGAATAAAGGAAAGAGTAAGGCATTAGCAGTGACTCTGACTGATGATGAATCAGATTCGAGGGTTTAGAGTAATACCTCTGGCAGTGAGGATGAACAAAACTTTATGGATTTCAAGTCTATAGCTAAGACTGAATCTGATAAGGATAGTGAAATGGTGGAGAATGAAGAACATAATGAGAATTCCGAGGAAGACTGAGGGTGAGATCGATATTCATGAATCTTATTGACATTTGTTTGAGGAAAGTCTTAAAATCAAAAAGGTTAATAAAGCCGTACTAAAAAATGTTAATAAACTTGAGAGAGAGAGAGAGAGAGAGAGAGAGAGAGAGAGAGAGAGAGAGAGAGTCATAGCTGACCTTTAGGACTCTATCAAAAATCTGAGTGAGTTGAAACTTGTTAATGATAACTTAGAAGCTAAAGTTAAATCCTTAACAAGTGACCTAGGAAAATCTAATACTTAACTTCATTCTTTCATGAGTGGTACTCAAAACTCGATAATTTGTTAGGAATGAACAATCCTACCTACTGGAAATAGACACGGTCTAGGAAACATTGAAAGTGGTAGTACTACTGCTAGTACATTCAAGAACACGCTTATCCCAAGCACCAACAAAGTTAGGATCGGGGCCTACTAGATAACGTAGGACCAATCGACCTCTAAATCAATGACAACCTAGGTTTATTCCCACCTGTCGTAAACTAGCAACTAGAAGTAGAAGTTAGGATATCTCGAGTAATGTTAACTTTCTCGCCAATTAGGTTAGCCACTTAACTGAGATAATGACTTGATTAACTAGAATTACTTCTACTTGTAATAAGGTTTGGGTTAAGAATAGTGACTTGAGAGGTCATGAAATTGATCATACTCTTAATAGTAAGAGCATTTATGTACCTCTTTGATTAGGTACTTAGGTGTATGCATGTGCAGTTCATTGAGTCCATTCATTCTTGCATGCATCTCATCTGTTTTTATTTTTATTTTATTTTTATTTTTGTTTTGCTTTTAAAGTTCTTGATATATTTTTTTAATAAAAAAATTGTACTATTGGACATTTCATGATGTTCTTAAATATTGTGTTTGTGATCGAGTATGCATTAATCTGATCTGTAATGTAGTTTTCATTAGTTGGTTATGTTTAATGTGGAGTACTAAGTATATGTTTCTTTATATACCATCTGCACTGTACATACTGTGATATTGTTAGTGGGACTCAATAGCGTGTGTGAGATTTTGGATGACAATCACATGTTAGTAAGCATGTAGGGTTTCTCATAATCTGGTAATAAAAAGCTCAATACTTATGTTTTTTTTTCTTTAGAGCTTATCTGACTTAAGCAATTAAGCATGTAGGGTTTCTCATAACATAGTGCTTATGGTCAACTGACTTGAGTTAACCGGCATAAAGCTTGCAACATGTCATTTTAGTTGTTTAATGGAGAAGAGTCTGCACTTAAGATGTGAAAAACAATAATAAGCTTAAAACATTGAAAGATAAGAAAATAAAATCTACTCAAAGTTAGGGGGAGAAAAGAAAATATCCATAAAAAATAAGTTTTTTTATTAGTTCTGATGTGCTTTAAATGGTTTGACTTTTATATAGTAGATGAATACACTTATTGGTAATGATGTTTAGCGTGTTCTTTCTCACAAGATTATAGTTTGGAGTCCTACTTACAAATGATTAGTAATACTTTGCATATATGGGTCACTTATACAATTTACTACATGTTAACTTGAACTAAGTCTGTGGGAAGATTTACTTTACATTAATTGATTATACTTGTGCGTGCCAACAACTGCATTTTTTAGTTAGTTAGTATATGTTAATGTTAAAAGTTTTTAATTATCGGTCCCTATGTCATTTGTGACAAAAAGGGGAGTAGTTAAGGCATATGATATGGATGATTTTTTTGGCTGTTACTTTTGGTGTACTTCAAAAGTTTTGATTTGACATTAACATTTAGTGTATTTAAAAAATTTGATTCGGAGGCATATGATATTTTCATTTTTAGTTAGATTAAATTTTGATGCTTTGTGATATCAATGTTTTTTTTATTATGTTGGTTTACATTGATATTACATCTTAATTTAGCTGGTATGACTTATGATTAATTGTTTGAATTGTGTTTATCCATATTATTGCTTCACGTGATTTTAAACTGGACATTTTAGTTACCTGTTTCAGGAAGTAGATAAAGGAAGAGCACATTTTAGCCAAGACAGTTGGTATTGGGAGTATTAATTATTTTTGTGTCTGTGTTTTTATTACCTTGACTTTAGATTTGCAGTTTTGTTATAGAATGTCAAATGGGGAGCTTGTTAGGTTTTATTGTAATTGGCAAGTTTGTGAACAAAAAAGGACTAGAATTAATATGATGTAAAAATCAATGAGTAAGTTGAAAATATTATAAGTTGAGTTGTATTAGGTCTAAGATTCGAGAATGGAAAGAAGGAAAAAAATGGAGCTGCAATTTTGCTAGACTGTCGCCCTGACTTTGCTCGAGCGGCAAAAACAGAAACATCATTGCCCGCTTGCAACCTTGACCTCGCTCGAATGACAATGTGTCAATGACCCCTCGCTCGAGCGACAATATCATCTGGAAAGTTTTAATTCACTTTACTAAGGCATTTTGTCCAACACATTCAACCCTAAAACTATAGTATAAATACCAGCACGCTTCTAAATAATTTTTTCTAAGGTTGAGCATTGAGAGAACACATATTTCTTCATATCTACTTTATCAAATTCATCCATAGCTTTCAACCTTCGTAGTTTGATTTGTTCTTGGCGGTGAAAGCATCTAATCCATTTAATCTAAATACCAAACTGCTTACTTCCTAGAACATTTGTCAGAGTTTTGAAGGTCAATGAAAGGTGATCGAAGTTCCAGTTGTTGTTGGAGAATACGGAGTTCTTCGTTGATCCACAAGAGATGGACAAATTCATAAAGCCGGGCGTTGGTGCAGGAGCACGCAATCCAGGAGGGCTTTGAAAGTTGTAGTCGAGAGTTGGTGTAGGGGCACACAATCCTGGAGGACTATAGGAATTGCAATCAGGAGGTTAGAAAGTACTAGTGGTACTCGTGTCTAACAGCCTATAAGTTTAAATTCGTTTATAGACGATTTTTTACTAAGAAAGTGCCTGGAGGTTTTACCCAGTTAGGATTTCTCTGTGATCATTCTTTGCGTTATTTACTATTTTTAAATATCTATGGTAGTTCAACATAGGTAAATTGAATTGATTGATTAACCATCTAGAAATAATTAAAAGTGGTTTGTTGCTATTTAATTACTAGTTTTTTAATTCTGCATAAACACATATTCACCTCTCCTCTAGGTGTCATTTTGGTCGAACCTCGTAATTTCAGAAATGAGGAGCCACTTGTTAGAGTTCTCATTATGATTATGTAAAGATTAAAATAACGAGGTTTGACTCAAACTACACCTAGAGGTGGGTGAATATGTGTTTATGCATCATTAATACTTAATAATTAATTAGCAACAAGTCACTATTAATATCTCTAGATAGTTAATCAATCAGTGCAATTATTATAAATTGAATTGCCACAGTTATATTGAAAATAATAAATAAAAAACAGATTGATCACGGAGAAACCCTAACTAGGTAAAAACGCAGGGCACTTCGCCAATCAGAAATCCACTATAAACGAATTATGAACTTATTGTCCGTAGACTAGTACCTTCTGATCTCGAAATTGCAATTCCCACAGCTCTCCTACAATGCGTGCTTCTGCACCGACTATCAACTGTAGTTTTCAAAACCCTCCTGGATTGCGTACTTCTGTAGTAACTCTCGGCTTTTTGAATTCGTCTATCTCCTGTGAATCAACAAAGAACTCCGCGTTTTCCAAAAATGGAACTCAGTCACGTTTTCTTAATCTTTAGAACCTTTACAGATGTATGGGAAGTATCAGTTTGGTATTTTGATTATGGATTTGATGTTTTTCACCGCCAAGAACAAATCAAGTATGAAGGTTGAAAGCTAAATTTATGAAAATGATATGAAGAGTATATGTTTTACCAATGATCAACCTTGGAATTTATGTTCAGAGGCATTTGCTATTTATAGTTTAAGTTTTGGGATTGAATGGTTGGACAAAAAGCCTTAAAAATACCAATTAAAATTTTTCGAATAACTCTGTCACTCGAGTGAAAGTTGGGCGGTAATTGAGCGACGGATTGTCGCTTTAGTGAAAGTAAGGCGATAGGCGGGCAATAATGCTTTCTATTTTTGCCGCTCTAGTCAAGTCATGGCGACAGTCTAGCAAAATTGCGATGCCGTTTTTCCTTCTTTTCCATTCTCGAACCCTAAATCTAATGCAAATCAATTTCTACTCTTTGCAACTTACTCCTGACTTTGACTTTTACAACATATTAAGTTAAGTCCCTTTTTTCACAGATTTACCATTTACATCAAAAACCTAACAAGGTCCACATTTGGCATTCTGTGACAAAACTACAATCTAAAGTCAAGGTAGTAGTAAAAACTTATAGAATCGATGACTGACATAATCAACACTAACTGTCTTGATTGAACTAAGTTTTTCCTTTTCTTTGTAAACTTGTTTCCTGAAAAAAAAAAAAAAAAAAAAAAANAAAAAAAAAAAAAAAAAAAAAACTCAAATACCCCGTGTAAAACGTATGTGAAACAGTACTAAGTGTAAAAGCAATTCAAGTAGTTATGTCTCATCATAAGCTAAATTAAAACGTAATATCAATGCAACCCAACATATCAAAATGAAACATTCATACTACAAAACATCAAAACTTAATCTATCAATCCTGAGATAGTCATTTAATGGCTTTGAGTAATTTTTTTAGATACATCAAGTCAAGTCAAAATGACAAGGTGAGTACCAGTCTTCTTATCAGAAGATGTACCATCATCCCAATGGCAATGGATCTATCAAATTCCTCGCTGAATATACCCAATAGTACCACGAAGCGTAGTTAACTTGGCAGTGTATCGATCAACTGTAGCTCTCAGCTTTGTAATCTCTGCCATCATACGAGTCTATTGCTTGATCAGCATGGTTATCTGCCCCATAAGTGCAACAGATGGGTCAATGGGAATAGATGGAAGAACATACTTAGTGTGAGGAGAAACAGAAGTAGAAGAAGATGGAATATCAGTGGGTGGAGGAGCAGAAGAAGTAGTAGGGAAAGTCGATGTAAAAATCAAGAAATATGTACTCAAAATGGCAAGATGCAAGATGAACATGACTTCAAACCTTAAATTTGTGAGAAAGGACATGCGAACATCACTGTTAAACAAGTATTTTCCCCTACTAATGGAAATCAAAGCCATAAGTTTATTAGGACCTTAAAATGAGCTCAATTACTCGTATATTTTTCTTTTCTCTCCTAAATTTGAGCATGTGATGTTTATGTCATTTTTCTCAAAATATTGCATCTCATATGCAGACTCTTGTCCATTAAGCGACTAAAATAATCCATGTAACGAGCTTTAAGTCGGCTGACCCAAGTCAGTTGACCATAGGCACCAGGTTATAGGAAACCCATCTGGCTTAATTACTCGAGTCAAATAGACTTCGAAAAAGAGTACATGATGAACCAACCTCCTTTTTTATATGGGGACTATATGTGAGCTTAGGTCATCTAAATAAAGGTCAATTCACTTTCAAGGTCACCTTACTAACATATTACGGCAATCCCAAATCTCACACATGCGGTACAGACTCACTCACAAGACCCAGTGTGTACTGTGCAAATGGTACATGATGAAACATATACTCATTACTCCACTAACCAAGTAATGAAAATAATAGTATATATCAGATGAATGCATACTCGGTCACAAATGCTGTGTTTAAGAGCAACATGAAATATCTAGTAGCATAGAAACATAAATATTTTTTTTTTAAAAAAAATTTTAAAAAGTAAAAAAGAACACAAAATGAAATAAAAACAAATCACAACTACGCGAGATGCATGCGAGAATAAATGGACTCAATGAATTGTACATTCATGTAATTTAAGAACCTAACTATAGAGGTACATGGATGTTCTTACCTTTAAGAGCATGATCAATATCACGAACTTTTAGGTCACTCTTCTTAACCCAAACCTTTTTAGAAGTAGAGGTAATTCTAGCCAACTGAGTCATCATCTCAGTCAAATGGCTAACCTGGTTGGCGAAGAAGTCAACTTTGCTCGAGAAATCCTGACTTTTACTTCTAGTCGGGAGTTTACGACACCTATGTCTTGTGTGTCTCAGTGCGCCACAATGGTGACAAGTGGGAATAAACTAGGTTCAAACTATCTCAGAAGTTGTTGCCAATTTATAGGACGATTGATCGTACGTTGTCAAGTGGTCTCAATCCTAAGACATTCTTGCCATTGGGTTCAGTATCAATAGTATTCTGAGCTTTGTAGATAGCTAGGACAAACATGGTCTTGGAAGTACTAGAAGAAGTATTACCATTTTGAATATATCCTAGACCATCTATATTTTTAGCAGGCTTGTTCATCCCTAATAGATTATCAAGTTTCTGAGTACCACGAAAGAATGAAGTTGAGTATTAGATTTTTCAAGATCACTTGTCGAGGATTTAACTTTGACTTCTAAGTTCTCATTAACAAGCTTTAATCTCACTCAGATTTTTAGTAGAGTCCTGAAAGTCACCTATGAGTTTCTCTCTCTCTTTCAAGTTCATCAACCTTTTTTAGTACAACTTTATGGACGTTCTTAACTTTAAGACTCTCCTCAAATAATTTACGATAAGACTCATGAATATCAGTCTCATACTCAGCATCTTCGTCATATTTTTCACTATGTTCATCATTCTCCACCGTTGTACTTTTCTTATTAGATTCAATCTTAACTATAAATGCAAATGCTATAAAATTGTGTTCAAACTTACCAACAGAGGTATCACTCTAAACACTCGAAACTGATTCATCATCACTCAAGGTATATACTAATGCCTTACGACTTCCTTTATTCAAACTCTTCTTCAAGTTTGGACATTCATTCCTATAATTACCAAAGGTCTTTAGCAGCTACACACTTTGTTACTCTCCTAAACTCTTTAGCAGACATAGCCATGAACAGGGCATGAAGACCTTTACTGTTCTAGTTACACTCGGTTAAATTATCTTTAGTCTAAAGAGAAATATCAGTGGGTGTAAATACACCAGCAACAGTGTTGAGGATATAGTCCACCTAGTTTTAATGCTTATCCAAATACGCTAATCCAATGCTTTAACGAAATCTTTCCTTCAAATTTTCCAATAAGCATAATTTCTTCCGTAAAAAAATGGAGGCACAGACAAGGACTGAATCATCTAGAATATTTTAAGGGCCAGGAAATGAAATCAAGCTCTGATACCAATTGAAATAACGAAGTTCAACCCAAACTACACCTAGATGGGGGTAAATAGGTGTTTATAAGGAATAAATGCTTAGCCCTTGTTTGGCATCCATTTTTTTTCCCATTCTTATTCTCATTTTTTTCTCATACTTCATTTCAATCACACATTCTATCAATAAAATAATATTACACATAAACCCAAAAATTCTCCTTACTTTTTAACCACACATTCTTTCATCAATCACTATTGCAAATCAATTTTTTCTCCAAAATGGGTGTTAAACAAGGGCTTAATAATTAATTAGCAATAAGTCACTATTAATTTTCTCTAGATGGTTAATTATTCAATCCATTTATCCTAAATTGAATTGCCGTGGTTATATTTAGGCCTAGAATTGGTTGGTTTGGTTCGATTCTCTTCAGTAATGAACAGACCCAAAATTTTCGGGCAATTAATAAATGGAACCGTCGGGTCCAAATATAATTATGGCACCGTTTGGATTCGCTTCGGTTATGTACCATAATTAATTTTTTTCAACATTACATAAATACAACTAATGACATGTTCATTCGTAACTTTTTAAAAATTAATATAGCCCACTTTGAAAACATATAAATAACAAGCTGTCCAATAAGATTAATTCAATGTATACAAATATCAAAAATTAGATTCTAATATTAAAACATCGATGATCCATATCAATAATTCATTTGCTTCAAGCAGCCTAAATGTTAGGGCAAAGGGGAAGGATAAAGATCAAATGTTGGGCTAACAAAAAATTAATAATTGGACCAAAAAATTAAAAACGAAAATTGAATTTAGAAATTAGGTTGGGCTGTGATAGCTACGCATGGACTTGGCTGGTTTGTTTAATTAATTTGCTAATTTGTTTTGAAAAAATTAAAATAATTTAATTAATATAATATAAAAAATTTAAAAAATTATTTAGATTCGATTCTTATTCGGGTCTTCGGTTCTAGGTCTAGAACCGAGAACCGATCCAAACTTATCGGTTCTCCATTCATATACACATTCGAGTATCTAACTTATGAAGAACCACTCGATTCGGTTCGGTTCGAGAGTTTTCTTCAGCCTTAGTTATATTGAAAACAATAAATAACATGAGATTGATCACAGAGAAACCCCAACTGGGTAAAAACTCCGGGCACTTTGCTATTGAGAAATCCACTATAATCGAATTATGAACTTACGATCCGCTAGACACTACTATTTGTAGTACTTTCTGACCTCCTTACTACAATTCCCATCTCTATTGGAATGTGTGCTTATACACCAACTCTTAATTGTAGTTTTCAAGGTCCTTCTAGATTGCGCTCTCCTGCAACAACTTCGGGCTTTATGAATTCGTCTATCTCTTTTAGATCAACGAAGAACTTCGCGTTCTCCAACAATTGGAACTCTAGTCACCTTTTTCTTGATCTTTAGAATTCTGACAAATGTGTTTGGTATTTGGATTATGGATTTGATATTTTTCACCGCCAAGAACAAATCAAGTATGAAGGTTGAAAGCTAATTTTATGAAGATGATGTGAAGAGTATATGTTTTCTCAATGATCAACCTTTGAATTTACGTTCAGATGCGTTTGGTATTTATAGTTTAGATTTTGGGGTTGAATGGGCCGGACAAAAAGCCTCAAAAACGCGAATTAAAATTCTTCGCATGCCCTATAGCTCCTGCGACATATTAATTTAAGTCCCTTTTGTTCACAGACTTGTCAATTACACAAAAAACCTAACAAAGATCAAGCTTGATAGATGTGTATAATGAAATTCACAAATTGCTTGAACATATTCGGTTGAAGAGGAGTTTCATTTCGAATAGGTCTTCGATCAGTGACATGATAAATTTCTAGCAACATTTAGGAGACAAGAAGCGGCGTGGTGGACACAACTCAAAACCATGTGCCATCATAACAGCAAGAGAAAAATTGATAAATAGTTTAAAAAAAAAAAAAAAACACACACACACACACACACACATACAAAATCGTAAATTGCCTTTCAATTTCAAGCATACTTTGTACCAAAAATTTCAGACAAGGGATGATGTAAGTGACTATTCAATCGAATTGTTTTTTGCATAGAGCACCTCCAACAATTGTGGATTAATATAATTTTTTTGCCAATTCTGTAATTAGAGACAGTTTCAGAAATTTTCCTCATTAATGCAGTCAGTCAAGGTCAGACTAATGTGGCAAAAAAAAAAAGACTATGTGAAGAGCTTTTTCAGCATGTGGGTGGGAAACGGGACGCTGCAGCATTACTTGTTTGAAAGAAAAAATTAACGTGGTGAGAAACTAGAATGAATCGATTTTGGAGAAACAAATTTCTGTGGCAAGCAAAAGGATTCGAAAAGAAATTTCATTGTAGGCAAAAGGATTTGTGGTTAAGATCATCATCTTCCCAAGGAGAAAACAATAATCTAGATTATTTTTTGGAGGTAATTTACTTGTTCTTTTTTCTTCTTCAATGTTCTTAAAACCATTGTTGACTTTTTCATTTTTCCTCTTCCTTCGGGAGAAATTTTGTAGATTTTCATTATGGAAATTTGCGATTTCGTCATATCAGTGGACATTGGGATTGAATTATTTGTGTACTTGCGTACTTTCTAGGAAACTATTATGCACCAGCCTATTTGTTCAACTTTGAGAATGTGTATCATCATCTGTGAGTTTGGTTTTATTCTAAAAGTGTTGAAAATAGTGAATTTTAGTCGAATTTATTTTCAAGGTAGAAGGTTTGAAATTTAGTGGCACCTATTGTCTGAGGTTGAGGAAAATGATTGAAAATATTGGGTTTGTACAAGTGCTGAAAATTGTGAGATTTAGTCACGTTTGGTTGAAAATGGTGTTTATTCAGCAAATTGAAGTGTTGAGATAGATGAATGTTGGGTTTTTGTCCATACCCAATAAATCTCGAGGCAAAGATATTTAACGGTTTAATGATTAATTTCACTTACCTGTAAATTCAATTTTCGACTAAACCAGATGTTACCTGAGTAGATGGACACCGTATTCTGACTCCAATGAAACCCTTTACTCCGGCAATGGAATACCCTTTTGGTTAGTTGTGGCATGTACAGTATCTAATACATCAGAAGTTACCAGTAGACTGTTAGGTCCAGATGAACATTCCAAATCAGCAATTCCCATACTATCTGGAAATTATTTTCCAGACACTCTTCCACTATTTCCTCTGCAAATGCATGGAAACGTTTCAAAATACTGTATTGGAAAGCCAAACAAAAGAGAAAAATGTTGATGTATAATGTGTTTTCAAAGTCAAAGAAATATTTGTTTATTTTGTCTAATCCAAGGGCTGTAAAAATAGACAAGTGTATGGTGGATTTTGTGTTTTGTAGTAGGTTAAAATATCACTTTTTATAATGTAAAAGGTCTGATATACTATAACCTATTGAATTAAGGCTGCAGCACGTTTTTCCCTCCTCTCCAGCACTCTGTTTTTCTTCTTCCAGATTGTTCCCAGATTTCCCCTGTTTTCCCCTGCATCTCTGTAAAATCTGTCCAGCTTCTCCTTCTTGCTGCTGGTTCGATTTTCTGCTGTTACAAAGCTGTAAAAACAGCCAACATAAGTGGTATCAGAGCTTCTCCAGGTCTGGTTCGTTCTCCTCCTCTGCAACAAAAAAAAATCTGATTCAAGGGTTGAAAAAAAGAAGGTTTTTGCTGAAAATAAAATGGCAAGCACAAGTAGTTCAAGTGGAGGTTTACAGCAGTCTTTTGTTCCAATTTTTGATGGCCAAAACTATGATTTTTGGTGTGTGAAGATGAAGACTTCATTTATTGCTGTGGATCTATGGGATATGGTGGAAAAGGGCTTTGAAGAACCTGAAAATGAGGAAGCTTTAACAGCAGCCAAGAAGAAGGAGCTTAAAGAAGCAAGGCAAAGGGATGCAAGTGCACTTTCAATGTTGCATAGGGCAGTGGCTGATTCGGTCTTTCCAAGAATCATGATGGCAAGCAAAGCAAATGAAGCATGGATGATTCTAAAGAAGGAATACCAAGGAGACTTGAAGGTAAAAGCCATTAAACTTCAATCTCTTAGAAGAGATTTTGAAAATATGAAAATGAAAGACAATGAATGTGTTAAAGAATTTTCGGATAGATTTAATGAGCTTGTGAATCAAATGAAGTCATATGGTGAGAATGTTACAAATACAAAAATGGTGGAAAAAATTTTGATTAGCTTGCCGGAAAAATATGATTCTCTTGTGGCGGTGATTGAAGAAACAAAGAATCTAGAGGAGTTAAAAGTTGAGGAGTTGATGGGTTCATTGAAATCATTTGAACAAAGGTTGAATCGACGTTCCGAAAAATCAATGGAGAGTGCATTTCAATCTAAACTAAATGTTGGATCAAATAGCAACTTAAGGCAGCCCCAAAATCATGAAAAGAGGATGGATATGTCAAGTAGAGGTGGAAGAAATAGTAGGGGAAGAGGAAGAGGAAGAAGTCCAAGAGGTAGAGGTAGAAGTAATTTTGAAAGGAGATTTAGTGGGGAAGATCAATCACAAAGGTGTAAAATTTGTAAGAGAAGTAGCCATGATGAAAATGATTGTTGGTTTAAAGGGAAGCCACAATGTTACAATTGTAAAGGATTTGGACATATGCAAAAGGATTGTAGAGCAAAGAATACTCAACAAGCAAATTGTGTAGCCGAAAAGGAGGATGAATCAAGTTTGTTTTATGCTTCCTTGAATGCACCGGAATCAACAAATGAAGCATGTTTCTCAAGTTCAAATTGCTCAAATGAAACTCAATGGTACTTGGATAGTGGATGCACAAATCACATGACTTCAAATGAAGGAATCTTTGTTGATATGGAAGATTCAAACTCAAAAGTGAGATTGGGAAATGGAGATATAGTAAATGTGAAGGGAAAAGGAAGAATTGGAGTTCAAACAAAGAAGGGCTCTAGACTTATTCGAGATGTCATGCATGTACCGGACTTGGACCAAAATTTGCTAAGTGTTGGACAGCTTTTAGAGAATAGTTATTCTCTATTTTTCAATGATGGTTATTGCATTATTCGTGATAAAAAGGCTGGAAATTCAATCATTGCAAAGGTGAAAATGGAGAATAGAAGCTTTCCTCTCAATTTCAAGCATTCAAATGACAAAGCTTTTCGAATGGTGGCTAATGACTCTTGGTTGTAGCACAAACGGCTTGGACATTTGAACTTTCAAGGGCTGAAATTATTGGAGCAGAAAAATATGGTTTATGGGCTTCCAAAAATTGAAGAAAAGCATGAAGTTTGTGAAGGATGTGCCCTTGGAAAGCATCACCGTCAACCATTCCCAAAAGGAGTAGCTTGGAGAGCAAAGAGGCCACTTGAATTGGTGCATACGGATGTTTGTGGACCGATGCATACACCATCCCATTCACAAAATAGGTACTTTATCCTATTTATTGATGATTTTACAAGAATGACATGGGTATATTTTATGAGACAAAAATCTGAAGTTTTTACAATCTTTAAAAAATTCAAGATTTTTGTTGAGAAACAAAGTGGCCATTTCATAAAAGTTTTGAGGAGTGACAATGGTAAGGAATATACTTCGAACGAATTTGACAATTTTTGTGAAGTTGAAGGTGTTGACAGGCAATTGACAGTTGGCTATACACCACAACAAAATGGTGTTTCCGAAAGGAAAAATCAAACGGTGATGGAGATGGCAAAATCAATGTTGCATGAGAAAAAGCTTCCAAAAGCTTTTTGGGCCGAAGCGGTTTATACGGCCGTTTACTTGCTAAATAGATGTCCAACAAAGGCGGTATGGAACATGACTCCTATTGAAGCTTGGAATGGGAGAAAACCTTCGGTGACACACTTGAAAGTGTTTGGATGTCTTTGCTATGCTCAAGTTCCAAAAGAGAAGCGGCGCAAACTTGATGAAGCAAGTGAAAAATGTATCTTCATGGGTTATAGCTCACAATCAAAGGGCTATAAGTTGTACAACTTGAAGAGCAAGAAAGTATTTGTTAGCCGTGATGTGTTGTTTGATGAAAATGCTACTTGGAATTGGGAAAAAGAGGAAGTTGAAAGAAGCATTCCAGTTTCAATAAATCTGCCCCAAAAATCTGCCATTGAAGATGTACAAAATGAAGAAAATGGAGTTCATTCAAGCTCACATTTATCATCACCAAGCAGCCCCTCAAGTCCCTCAAGCTCAAATTCATCATCATCAAGCTCAACTCCAAGAAAAATGCGGGATTTAAATGATGTTTTTGCAAGATGCAACTTTTGTGTGATTGAGCCCGATAACTTTGAAGAAGCAATGAAGGAGAAGTGTTGGAAAAAAGCAATGGAGGAAGAAATAGAAGTTATTGAGAAAAACAACACTTGGGAGCTAGTTGAAAGACCAAGTGAGAAAGATGTCATTGGTGTGAAATGGGTCTACAAGGTGAAGCATAATTCCGATGGTTCATTCAAGAGAAACAAAGCAAGATTGGTGGTGAAAGGCTATGCACAACAGCCCGGCATTGATTATGATGAAACTTTTGCTCCGGTTGCTCGTCTAGACACCATTAGAGCACTCATTGCTCTTGCAGCCCAAAAAGGTTGGTTGTTGTACCAACTTGATGTCAAGTCAGCCTTTTTGAATGGAGAACTCAAAGAAGAGGTATATGTTGAACAACCTCAAGGCTTCATCATCAAAGGAGAAGAAGACAAAGTGTATAAACTAAGAAAGGCTTTGTATGGGCTCAAACAAGCACCAAGGGCATGGTATAGTCAAATTGATGGCTATTTTCAACAACATGAATTTTTGAAGAGCAAGAGTGAGCCAACCTTGTATGTGAAACATCAAGGTAACACCGATATTCTTATTATTGCATTATATGTTGATGATTTGGTGTTTACGGGAAATAATGCAAAAATGATTGAAGAATTTAAAGTTGAAATGATGAAAAGATATGAAATGAGTGATTTGGGTTTGTTGCATCATTTTCTTGGTATGGAAGTATATCAAGATGAAAATGGGGTGTTTATTTCTCAAATGAAGTATGCCGAAAAAGTGCTTAAAAAATTTAGAATGTTTGGAAGTAAATGTGTGGAAACTCCTTTGGCTTGCAATGAGAAATTGATGAAGGATGATGGAGAAAAAAGGATTGATGAAACTCTTTATAGAAGCTTGATTGGAAACTTGCTTTATCTCACCGCAACAAGACCGGATATCATGTTTGCCGCAAGTTTGCTTTCAAGGTTCATGAGTACTCCAAGTCATAAACATTTTGGTGTTGGAAAAAGAGTTTTGAGGTATATAATGGGGACATTAAACTTTGGGATCAGATTTGAGAAGAATTTGGAAGTGAAGTTAAGAGGCTTTTGTGATAGTGATTGGGGAGGTTGTGTTGATGATATGAAGAGCACCTCCGGCTATGCTTTTTCCCTTGGCTCGGGAGTGTTTTCGTGGCTATCCAAGAAGCAACAATCTGTTGCTCAATCATCAGCTGAAGCGGAATATATGTCAGCTTCTATTGCAACTTCACAAGCTATATGGCTAAGGAGAATTTTGGAAGATATTGGAGAGAAGCAAGGAGAAGCCACACCATTGTTTTGTGACAACAAATCAGCTATTGCAATGGCAAAGAATCCATGTTTTCATAGTAGAACAAGGCACATTGCAATCAAGTATCACTTCATTCGAGATGCAATTGAAGATGGAGAAGTTGAACTAAACTATTGCAAGTCCGAAGAACAAGTGGCGGATATCTTCACAAAGGCACTACCGACATCAAAATTTCAGCAACTAAGAGCTGCGCTTGGAGTTCAAGAGAAACACATTAAGGGGGAGAATGTTGATGTATAATGTGTTTTCAAAGTCAAAGAAATATTTGTTTATTTTGTCTAATCCAAGGGCTGTAAAAATAGACAAGTGTAGGGTGGATTTTGTGTTTTGTAGTAGGTTAAAATATCACTTTTTATAATGTAAAAGGTCTGATGTACTATAACCTATTGAATTAAGGCTGCAGCACGTTTTTCCCTCCTCTCCAGCACTCTGTTTTTCTTCTTCCAGATTGTTCCCAGATTTCCACTGTTTTCCCCTGCATCTCTGTAAAATCTGTCCAGCTTCTCCTTCTTGCTGCTGGTTCGATTTTCTGCTGTTACAAAGCTGTAAAAACAGCCAACAAAAAAGAAGAACTTTCCAGTTCATCCTCAAATGCCAAAGCTCAACCCTAGATATCATTCTTGTTGATCTAAAAGCTTAAAATGTCAGAGCGTTTTGATTTAAATGGGTGGATATTAATTTAAACTTGAACACATTTTTATTTTATTTTTTTGTATATGGGTGGCATCAAGAATATTTCATTTGAGGACGTTTTGATGGTATCACAAATATTATACTGAAGTACCTTATCTAAAAGAATAAAAAATTGCAAGCGAGGGAACGAACCTAAAATTTGTCTTCAAAAGTTCTTTTTCATTTGTTTGATTAAATTGGATGAGATTAAAAACTCAAAAACAAAGTTTCCGCTAAAACCTTTATTTGTTGGATGGCTACACTATTGGAAGAGTGGGTCTAAAATATTCAGATTCATTTAAATCTGGTTGGAGTTTCTCAAGATTTTGAATTTTATTATAAAAACGCTAATATATTTACAAGTTTTCATCTAACAAAGTAGGAGCTGTTTGGATTTTCAACTCCATGGATGTGAAGAACATTTTGATAAAATTCTAGCACTTAGTTTCTTCATGATAAACAAATTTATGTTACATATTCTGTAACTGAATCATGAATCCCATAGCAAGAGAAAGATAAATTCGTAGAATACCGTCAACCCAGTTCATCCCTAAATAAAAAATGGCCAGAGCCAAGAAAAACGTACTTTGCAAAGGCAAATCAAGAGAACAATAAGTATGAGATAAATGCAAGCATGTATCTAAATGGAGAGAATGAAAGATAGAGGAAGGACAACATAATCGTCGGTAGCACAAATATCACCTCAAAGCAAGAGATAAATGTAGGAAGTAGAAAATATGGTGACAAGAAGAATAATGTATTTAAGGTTCAAAAGAAAGGTTTGAACCATCGATTGAATAAAAAAAAAGATTTGAGCCATTCGAAAGCTTTTTGCTATCATAGCCACCAAATGCCAGTAGGAGCCTAACCAAGTTTCAAAATTGAACAGGTGAAATCTAGCATCGGCAGTATACACTATAGGACAGTACCTTAGGAAAATGCAAAAAGGACGTGTCGTCAGGGGCGGACCCAGGATTATTGTTCGGGGGGGCGAAACAGAATTACGAAAATTAAATAAGTAAATAAAAACAGTAATCAGTGTTTGCTAAAATTAAATGACTACACTGAGCAGAGGAAACCATTCACATGCTAGACTTTATTCCACCAAGGACATAAAATTTGCAGTTCACGTCAAAAAAAAGCGAGTTGAGAATTTGCACGTCAAATTCGACTCAGCTTGGTCTGACAATACATGGTGACCTTGAACAGTAACTTGTGATAATATGAAAACATATGGATGGGGGGAAAGAGAAAACCTTCAACCAATGGGCAATGGGAAAACTAACAATAGAAAAGCTTGCTCAAATAATTATCACTAATACAGTACCAAGAACTACAGGGCAAAAGTTGGAACAAATCTTCTTAGTTAACTCAAAAAAGGGAGAGGAGGGAATGGGGGAACCCAAGTTACTGAAATAATCTCGACCTTTCACAAATGTGAATTCTCAAAGACATTAAACAACTTAAAATTGAAGTAGAAAGTAAGAATACCTGCAATAGATGTGGTAGCAACCCTCAGCAAGTGAAACCATATGACTGCATTTAGGAGTTAGGACACTGACGCCAGAGATTCCTAGTAGCCAAAGACTTCAGTTTCTGATCTTCTCCAAAGGGATAGTGGTTCAATCTGTTATAGGCAACGGAACTCGTATTACTATGCCAGGGGACTTTGCAATTGATACAGAAAATGCCCAAAACATTTTGGGCATTTTCTGGCCACCAATCCTTCGATAACATCGATTGTATATCCTTGAAGCTCAGCTTTTGAAAATAAAGTAGAACACGTAGGATATGGGCGGTAAATCTTCTTTGCCACAGGAATGGATGCTTCCTTCACACGTTTGCTCATAATATCAAATAATTCAGGAGTCAAAAATGTTTTTCAGCTTTCAATTTTAAGCTCAGACTCGCATTTCTCATATGGTTTTTTTATTTTATTTTTTGAAGGCAATTTTTTTGGCCCAGTGGGGGCAGTTGCCCCCACTAGGCCCTTAATGGGTCCGCCCCTGCATGTCGTGTATGTTAACAAATTGTAGCAATCATGGCATATCCCACAAAAATGGCCCACGTCATACACCACTAAGAAAGGAAACTTGTGTGAGCTAGAGGTTCCCTGCGCTTCTATAGAAATAACAAGTCCTAAATTTGAAAGGCAACTCTCAAATGATGAACCAAACACCGAAAAATAATCCATGAAGATTTCAATGATTTTCTCCACCATATTTGAAAATATTACCATCATGCATCGCTGAAATGTAGTAGGGGCATTACATAACCCAAACGACATTCTTCTATATGCAAAGGTACCACAGGGGTACATAAATGTAGTCTTCTGATCTTTGGAGCAACTGATTATATCCTGAGTATCCATCCAAGAAACAGTAATGTGAATGTCTAGCTAGTCTTTTTAACATCTAGAGCTTGTTTGATTTAGATTTTTTGGAGGAAGAATTGATTTTGAATAGTGATATGATGGGAAATGTGTGGTTGAAAAAGAAGAAAAAAGTATTGATGTGATGTAAAATATCATTTTATTGAACACTGTGTGGTTAAAAAATGAGAATTGATTTACTGTAGAATTGGAGAATCCTAACCAAACAGGCTCTAAGACTAATTTTGCTCCTCCATGATTAATGAAGATGTAAAATATCATTTTATTGAAAAATGAGAATTGATTTACTGTAGAATTGTAAAATCCAAACCAAACAGGCCCCTAATCAATGAAGGGTAAGAGAAAGTGATCATTTCGAGTTGCATTATTCAACTTCATGTAGTCTATGCACACTCTCTATCCTACTGGCTTTGTTAGTGTAGGTCATTATTCTCATTCTTTACTATTGTAATCCCTATTTTTTTGGCACAATATGAATTGAACTAAACCACTTGCTATCAGAGACTCGATAGATGATGTCTGTATCAAGGAGCTTTAAAACTTGTGCTTGTTGATTTTTCAATGTTGGCTTATATCTTCTTCCATCAAGATTCTCCATATGTATATCGATGGAAATATCCCTCTGATGTCTGTTATAGACCACCAAATAGCTGTTTTATGTTCTCACAAAACTCTTAGTAGTCTTTATTCTTCCAACTCGGTCATCTCATTTGCAATAATCACGGTGAGTGTAGACGACTCTCCTAAGTAAGCAAACCTCAAATGTATGGCGGTTGCTTGAGCTCATAATTTGGTGATTTCTAAATAAAAGGTAGTGGTTGACTAGGTCTTTTATCAAATTTATCAAACTATCTTCTTCTGATGGGCAGAGTAGACTCCATACTTCAACTGTTGGTTTGTTATCTTGTGAGTGTGCAAGAAGATTCTTTAAGTGGTCTTGAGGGTTTCAATAATGAAAGTCTCCTCCATAGCCAAATCTACCATATCAACGAGCAGACAACTATTGGATTTCGTAGGATACTTGATTGCACTGAAGATGTTGAATGTCACATATTCATCATTCAACCAAATCATTTGTCCCTTCCGAACATTTATTAATGCCAGACATGTTGTAAGTAATGATCTCCCCAATATCAATGGCACGTCCTTGTCCTCCTCAACTATGTCCAAAATGAAGAAATCTACATGGTAGATAAATTTATGTACTTTTATGAGTATGTCTTCGATAATTTTCCTGTGGGATTTTATGGACCTGTCTGTTTGCAAACTACAAAGAGATCGATGTTGCCTTTGCCTCTCCTAAGTTTAGTTTTCTAAAAATAGAGTGAAGCATAGGATTAATGCTTGCACCTAAATCACAAAGAACTTTATCAGATTTCATGTCACCAATTGTACAAGGGAAAATAAAACGCCTTATGTCCTTTAGTTTAGTCGTCCACTTATTTTGTAGGATGGGACTGCATTCTTCGTACAACATAACCTTCCCCAAATCCTCCAGCTTCTTATTGTTTGTAAGTATCTCCTTCATGAATTTTGCGTAGTTGGGCATTTGTGCAAGTGCATCCACAAATGGTATATTGATATGAAGCTTTTTGAATACCTTAGGGAATTTTGAGAACTACTTGTCCACCTTATGCTTCTGTAGCCTATGTGGAAATGAGAGTGGTAGAGCAATTTCTTTAGCGAGAGCAATTACCTTAACATTTAGATCTTCTAATGCTTTTTCTTGTAATTTGTTCTGCTCAAGTTCCTCCAAATGCACCTTTACCATGGTAAATACCTTTTGATGTGTAGCAACTGGTCTCTTCAGATTTATCTCAAGTAGTTGTACCCCACTACGAGTAGTTATAGCCTTTTAGTGTTCGTTAGGATTCGTTTCAATGTCATTAGGCAATGCTCCTGATAGTTTATCTTAAAGTGCATTTGCTTAATTTTCTAATTTTCTCATGGCAGATCCCTAAACTTGCAATCTCTAATCCATTCTTTACATGTGTTCAGTAGATATTTTCGCCAACTTAGTCACAAGATCTTCTAATGAAAACTTCTTCTCATTCTGCTGAAAAACTTACGGTACAATTTTTTGTGGTACAGTATGAGCCCCTTGGTTATTACTCTATCGAAAACATAGGTAATTTCTCTAGGCTAGGTAATAGGTGTTAGGATTTGGATTTGAATTGTGCTGTTGCCTTTGAAAATTCTGAGTGCAGTTCACATCCCCCATAACAAAAAGGAGACCCTACATTACAATCAACACTCTCGTAGTTCCCTCCACAATGTTTGCATTTCGTTCTCGCATTCATCTAATCCACCTCCCGTGCCAATGATGTCAACTATGCTGAAA
The DNA here is from genome assembly GCA_903798235.1 of Fraxinus ornus. NCBI lineage: Eukaryota > Viridiplantae > Streptophyta > Magnoliopsida > Lamiales > Oleaceae > Fraxinus > Fraxinus ornus. The sequence continues at coordinate 64,400 of CAIGRF010157835.1, forward strand.
TTACTGCCAAAAAATTAACTTTGAATACAGAAGCAGCTTTTTTCTCGTTCTTTTCAGTAGGCCAAAGTGCACTAGTAAATGTCCTCCATGATTTAGTAACCTTGATCCATTGTCCTTTTTGTTATAGAACTATCGCCTGTAGAGTCTACATTAACCCTATTTATCGGAGTCAATCCAATGTAGAAGTATTGTACCTGAAGCCACTACTGCAATCCATGTTATGGGCATGTATCGTTCCCATGTCTCAGAATAGCATTTAGAGTCCAATTGTTGGAAAGTAGTAATCTCATCCCTTAACTTTGCAATTCTCTTCGACAGGAAATATTTGTTAAGGAACTCGATTGATTCCATGTAGTCACGCTCTGAGGTGGACATGTGTCTAACCACTCACTGGCTGAGTCTCTCAATGTATATGGGAAAAGCCTCAGTCTTATTATTTCACTAAACATCCTTGGGTACTCTATAGTTACCCACATATTAAGAAATCTAGATATGTGACCATTGGGATTCTTCGTAGCGCTCTCAAAGAATCGTAGCATGTTCTGGACATGTTGATCACATTAGTCCTCAGGTGAAAGTTTGCCTGAACAAATATCGGATATATTATTTTAGACTGACTTTCTACTACTGGTGGAACCATGTACTCCCTTATTAGCCTTGTATTTTCACTAGTTGTAGCCACATTCGGTTGTGCTGCTTCTAGATTAGCATCAATGGTTATTTGATTCTGATTTTCATCTACCGTATCTTCCTCTTTCGATTTTTGGTATGTTTCCAATTGTTGTCTTCTTCGAATATTGAATGTTCATTCTATCTTTGGGTCAAATTGAGCAAGATCATTGGTCCTTGAATTTCGCATACAAGGTCCTGAAAAAGAAAGCAAGAAACACTGTAAAGTTTTTCTAATATAATAAACCAAACTTTAAAAAAGCAGTAAAATTCAGATTAAAAGATAAAATTAATTAAAAATTATAAAAAATAATAGTCTCAACAATGGTGCCAAAACTTGGCCCTTTGAAAATCGTAAGTGCACAGAATCGTGATTAAATAATATAATAATGAATTAAGTGTAAAACCTATGAGAACTACGTGATTGATTGAGTCAAAGCTAATCATACCCCTAATCAAATATCTAATCATACCCCTAATCAAATATCAATAATGAGTTGTAATTAATCTATATCTAATTTATCACGTAACTAGAAATCAAAATAAAAGTTTATCAAATTTGTGAGGTGCATTGTTAAGATGTAGAATCCCTCTTGTTAGTCCATTTTTAGTACAACAATTAAAATGGCGCGTTGTTATCATGTGAGTTGGTCTATATTCCAAATTTATTTAAAAGCTTCTCTTGATAGCAATTAAATCTAATCTTACATGTGATCTTTCTATATCTTTATAAAAGATACCAACATACAAGAAATTATTAAACGAGCTATAACATCTATGTGTACAAGTTTGACTATGTGTACAAGTTTGGCTATATATACAGCCGGTTAATGCCACTGAAATGTAGTAGCAAAAAATAAAAAATGTAGTCCTTTATATTCTCTCTTCTCCTTTGTGTTTCACCAGAAACCAGAGTGTGTGTGTGTGTGTGTATATGTATATATATATATATATATATATATATATGTTTGTTGTATGCTATATATTTTGTTAGTCTTATATCCGGTAATGGAGGGTGAATCAGGTTAGTTTATATTCGGTTTTTCATACCTCTTAGAACCAAGAATTCCAACATGTTTTTAGAGCTATTTAAGAGCTTTTGAATCATTAAAATTCCAACAGATATAGACACATACGTACGTAGATTACTTGTAATATTGGTTCCCCAACTTGCAATGNTATATTTTGTTAGTCTTATATCCGGTAATGGAGGGTGAATCCAGTTAGTTTATATCCAATTTTTCACACCTCTTAGAACAAAGAATTCCAACACGTTTTCAGAGCTATTTAATAGCTTTTGAATCATAAAATTTCAACAGATTTTGGCAGTTTCCTTATTTTCCTCAAACTATAGATTTTTCACATCTTTTAGCATATTTTGGACTCTATTTCGTGCCTTTTAAGGATTTTAGGGTTTTCACATAAATAGGTTCTTATTATTTATTGTAGAGAAGACTTTTGACAATTATTTTGAGAGAATTCAAATTATTTGAGAGTTTTATTCCTCCATGATTTTGGTGGCTTAAAGTTCTAATTCAAACTTATTAAAAGGTCTCGCAATCCTTATGTGGCATTCCAACTTCACGGTTCTTGTTCCGGGTAATCAATGTGTCGGATTTCTTATGTGTAATCTCGATTCATGATATGGGTCGGACAATGGATTGAGTTGATCTTTGTGCGACGTGATTTCTAACTTTATTGGGTTTGTTCCATCTTATTCATGGGTTCCCAAGATCGATCCTTGGTTGGGTTTACATCAGTTAGTATATGTGACCCGAGAAAAAGGCATCAAGCGGACGAAGGTTCGATGAGCATTGAAACAAAGATGCGGACAAGTTTGAGGTTGAATCGAGGCAAAGATGTCATGCAATCATTAGTCGGGCAACGAAGTACATAATACTAAAGTTAACCAGCTTACAGTCAAGTTCCATGTTGGGTCGAGGACTGAAACGAGCTTGAACGCGTCAGAACCAAGAGACGAAGCTTGGAGGCAAGTTGGAGAACCATGCCGCCGTATGGTTCTACAAGCTATGCGACAGCATGGCTATTTACCGAAGGTTGAAGGGGGTGGATTGAGTTGCCTATGCGACCGCATGGGAATAAACCATGCGGCCCCACATCTTAAAATTCGGGCGTGATTTTCAGATTTTGGCAGTTACCTTCTTTCCCTCAAACTATAGATTTTTTACATCTTTTAGCATATTTTGGACTCTATTTCGTGCCTTCAAGGTTTTTAGGGTTTTCACATAAAAAGGTTCATATTATTCATTGTAGAGAAGACTTTTGACAATTATTTTGAGAGAATTCAAATTATTTGAGAGTTTTATTCCTCCACGATTTTGATTTCTTAAAGTTCTAACTTGAACTTATCAAAAGATCTTGCAATCCTTTTGGGGCATTCACACTTCATAGTTCTTGTTTCGGGTAATCAATAGGTTGAATTTCTTACGTGTAATCTCCGTTCTTGATACTGGTCAGACAACGGGTCGGTTTTATCTTTGCGCGACGTGATTTCTAACTTCCTTGGATTTGTTCCATCTTGTTCGTGGGTTTCCAATATCGATTCTTTGTTGGGTTCACATCAAGTTAAAACAAGAAGGATTAGTTAGTACTACCCGAACCACATGAAAATTAAACTACTAGAATCTTGATCATCAAAAATAGTGGTCATACATAGATTATATAAGTTGTCTTGACTAATGATGTAGATACTCATACGAGTGAAAAAATAATAAATAATGGATAGATTTCATCACCGGGTTTGAAGAAATCGATAAAGGAAAAAAAAATTGAATGTTGCACAGAAATTCTTCTTCTTCAAACACCCGTTTTTGCTCAACTGATACAAAATTCTCATGCTTCAACACCTAACGCAAAATCATGATGACTTGGGGGGTGTTGATACAGTAACAACGGATGGAAAAGTAGCTTTGTTACCTATTCCGTTGGGATCCACAAAAAAATTGAAGAACCTAAATTTTTACTCCTTGATATTGAATTTCTGTGTTTTTCTTTCCATATTTGTGTGTCCCATAAAGGAAGTCTAAAATAACCTAAAAACATTCCTAAAATATGTTTCATTAGAATTTGAGTATAATTGGGAATTCACATTGCGAGAAGTCGAACTTAGCTTGGACTCGAGAAAAATATGTAGTCACATGTTGTTGCATTCTAAGTCCGTTGCACTGACTAACATTCATAGCAATCAAAGTCCTCATTTTTTTTTTGTCTGCTTAATTTTTATTTATTTTTTTGAAAGAATAGATATTTTTATAGAAAATATTATATATTAAGTTGTTCAACTTGGTTGCTTGCGAATAAATTTTTAAATAAAATTTAAATTTGATTTTTCAACAAGATTTGGTGTTAGGTGTTAGTAAAACCATTCTAAGCCTTATGGCTAATAACTATCTTGTTGTTGCAATAAAATATTAGATACCAGGATGCCTAATGGGGTCCATGATCGAGTCAAATGGGGTTTGTACTAAGGTTGATTATTATCGGTTTCGAAGATGATGGACACCAATGCTAAAAAATAAATAAGTAACCACTTCAATTAAATATGAAAAAGCTACACTGAAAAACCTTCTGTATATTTAGCCTCGAAAAAGAGCTAGATTTGTAGAAGGAAGAACACATTACAACATCCAAATTAAATTGCATTATAAACATTAGAAAATCAAGATCATCATTACTTGGGGAAAGTTGCAGATTAATTATAGTCATAAACATTACATCAACGCTCTAGATTAGAGAAAAAGTATTCAATTAAAACTAGGAACTTTTCGAATTATACGAGTATCCATGAGGAAACTGAAGAACATGTGCATGCCACTTATAACGGATAAATCAAGAATATTATTCAGCAAAACAAGTAAACATTAAGCATAATTTCCTTATTTATTACTTCAATTTGCCCTTTTTGGTAAAAGAAATTACGAAGTCAATGAATTTTTCCCTAGTTCTGGAGAGAGTAATGCTATTCATAGTGAAGACTGCCGACAGTTGCCTTTTAGGTTGAGATCTAGAAGATAAAGAACAAAATATGGTAAGTACGTAAATCAGCCATCCAGTTTGATCCATGCTTTAATTGTCGCCGTCGATTTTGTAAAACTCAATCTCAGTTGCTCTATCAACGTATTATTTTCTATTAGTTCTGTAATTTGTATAGTTAATTTCGTGATTTTGACTCACATTAACCTCTAATTTAGTACTTGTGATGAACCCAAGATTTAATGGAATCCACTGTTACACTAACTTATGTTGACTCTATTTTAATCTCTCTTATTATTGGTAATTTTAAATTTGTTATTTCATTTGAACTGATAAAGTAGGTAATGTTATATTAGTTGTTTCATTACAATATTAAGATTTTTGCCTATGGATCTGGTGAATGCTATTAAGATATTAGTTGTTTCAGTCTGAACATGGTTGTATTACTTTGCTAAGCTAGACTATTTTCCGTATGCTGATGAATGTTTTATATGCAAATACTTGTGGTCCATATAACACACGCATGCTACATATACAATAGTTACTGGTAGTTTCTTACCTTTGTTCAGATTGTAGCAAGTACCCTTTACCATGTTTAGTATAGTTGATTAGAGAGCCCTTAAATTATAAGGCAATCATTACGCGTGTTATAATTTCTATGTAGTTCAGATTCTTGTTTTTTAATAGTTTCGAAATGTATTTCTGATTATTTTATTTTAATAGATTTAAAAGACTTCAAGATGCTTATTGAGAAAGACAATATGTTTGATATGAGTGAGAAAGAATATGAGTACTATAAACAATATGGAAAACAAGCAGGATTTGGAATAATAAGGGAACCATTACGATCACAGGGGAATTTAAAATTTACTTTCTTCACATGTTCTTGAGCAGGAAATTCAAGGTCCCAAAAACAAAATTACCTCAATCCTAACCCATTGACAAAAAGCGGGTGCAAAGCTAGAGTTAATGCTTCTGTATTTAGAGATGGGGAGTGAGATTAATTCTATTACACTTTTACACAATCATGGTTTGAGTCCACAAAAATCAAGATTTCACTTATGCGATAGGGAAATTATTATTGGTGCTCAAAGAAAACTTGAATTGATTGATCCAGCTGGGATTGGTGTGGAAAAGAGTTATCAATCATTTGTAGTGGAAGCCGGTGGTCATGATAATGTACCATTTTTGGAAAAAGATTTGTTAGTTTTATATTTTGTATTGGCGATTATATGAACAAAAGGACCAACTTGAACAATTATAAAAGTTTAGGGACTGAATTATAATGTTTCATAGTTGGTAGGATAGCGTAGGGTTCGGGGTTCAATGTTTGGAACAAGAAGGAATCACGCCGATTTTTCGCTGCTCGTCGCAGTGCTGCTCGAGCAGACGAATCAGAGACTGCCTCGCTTGACCTTCGCCCCATTGTCGCTCGAGCGAAGTAGCCTTCTCGCT
>CAIGRF010157845.1:0-15838 GCA_903798235.1 Fraxinus ornus
TCTGGGTAGTATAAGACCGCTCTTGTTCATATTCACCAACTGTTCAAAAACCCTCTCATAATGCTCCAGACAATTAAAAATCCTCCTGATCGACGGTTTCTGACCGTTGGCGAATATGATCATATCATCAGCAAAAGAAATGTGTGAAATAAGAGTACTGCCTCTACGATGATAACACATACTGGGATACTCCTGATAAATAATTGAATGTGAATGTTAATTAACTAATATAGAAAATTCATACATTAATGCACACTGGTGAAATGAATTTGTCAAATTTACATGTACACTGGTAATTATTTAATAGTTAAATAAATTAAATACATATTGAAAAATGAAAAAATAAGATATTATTGAAATAATTAAATTATAATAGGAATAGAATCGACAAAAAAAATAATTCTCATGATGACACTCATTTTAGTAGAAAAATGTGTTTTTGAACTGTATTGATGGAAGAATGTGTGGTTAAAAAGTAAGGAGAATTTTTAGGTTTATGTGTAATATTATTTTATCGATAGAATGTGTGGTTGAAATGAAGAAAGAGAAAAAGAATGAAAAAAAGAATGAGAAAAAAATGGATGCCAAACATGGACTTAATATATTATAGATACGTCTTTCCACACAAATTGTGTTTTCCAAATATGAATTTATTAATACTTTTATATCCTATGTTTGATATTAATTAAAATTTTTATTTTTCAACTACACATTCTTCAATAAAATAATATTTTTCATCACATCAGTAACTTTTTTTTTAACCACACATTCTTCGTCAATTTATTATTTCACGATAAATTCTTTTAAAATAGCTCAAACGCACCAAAAAAAGAAAGAAGGACTTACAAATAGTCGGCCATAGAAACGCCACACAAAAGCATGTCATCCTCTTCAACCCAAACTAGTGAATAATGTTGAGTGGGTCTCGTGGTATATCACAGCACTTGCGAGATTACCACTGCAGTCCTTACCAGTTTGGGGTTTATACCAATTATACAAAACCATTTCTGGGTTTACTGCCTTTCTCTTTTTCCCCTCCCTCCAAAAAGTTTTTCAGATTAAGATTATTCAACATCAATTCTTCCTATTCTTCTACTACCAGTAATAATGATGAATTTGCCCGCGTCTCTTTGGTTAATAATGACAATTGCGTTACAAATACAGCTCCGAGTTCCCTCCTCTCCGACGTTTTGAGGTATCTTCTCTATTTGATGATTGGAATTGATATATAGCATCATAAAGAATATACCTTTGCGTATTTGATGGCTTAAAATAAAAGGCAGTCGTTGAATTGAACTTTATAGACTGGATTAGCTCGTGTGCTGATTACATGCTGAATAGCAGTTCAAACCTGTTGAAATTTAGATTTAAGTAGTTTATTGAACAATTTGATTTATTTTCAGACAGTCTCAACAGCACAAGTATGTTTTTATGTGTTTGTTATGCTTTAACATTTTCTTTCATAAAATAAAGCGATAGCCAAATTGCGGTATATGTTTCAGTAAGACCTAATTCAATGTTTTAATGTGGTTCTTTTCACTTACAAATAGGGAAGATGGCCAGGTGCCTCCATCTGCAGGATTATCCTCTGTAGCAGGTTATTTTTCGAACTCATTTACCAATACATTTTGTTGTTAACTCAGTACATATGTTTGTAAATCCATTTATAACAGTGTTTCTGCCTGTCCTATCTTATAGCAATTTTCAGAAATAGATGGGTAAGTAGAGAGATAATGGACTCTTTGTTAGTCATTGTACATATAATATTATTTGTTCTCTGACATTTTCCTTTTCCATACTCATGAGATGCACAGATTTTTCTCTCTTTTTTTTTTGGGAGTGTGCAGGGGAGAGGGCATGGGGAAGGGGAAGGAGAATATAATATAAGTGTAAATTCTTGAGATTTAAGATTGCAAATAGTTTATTTCCGACATCAATGGAGGACATTAACGTCGTGAAAGTCCAATCACAGTCACAACCAGATGTGTAAATTGAAAAAGAACAATTTGAACTCTTCTTGTTTGGTTTTAATTTCTTCATTCAAGCACTTATACAAGTATTATCTGAAATAACTATATTTCAATTTACTGATAGGAACGTTTTCAGTCATGACAGAAGTGATAACTAATAAGTATTAGAGAAAATGACATTGTCTGCGCTTGAGAACAAAATGTCTACATTCAAAAACTATTGGTTGACTTGTTACTTGAATTTTGGTAGCAGCTATCAGTTGCAAAATTTTGGCAATTTTGCTAACTCTCATTATACCCGATTAGAACTACAACTGATTTTAATTTACATAACAATCTGTTCTCTTTTTCTGGAATTTAGAATCTGCTGTTTCTTTTAAAAAAAAATAAAAAATTGTGTCGACTTGCTGTGCACGAGGTTGATGTAGTATTACTTGTGATAAACATTTTATCTAAAACCTTAAGTTATTAGAGAGGACCACATGTATATCATTTAAATGTTGTCCTCAACAATTCCCTCACGTGTAGAAATAATCATTTCTTTCCATCAAGGCCGGATACTTACGCAATTTCATTAAATGGGTGGCATCAAGACTTGAACCTTGCTCACCATGTTAACAATGTCATCTAGAAGTTTAAGCTACTAAAGAGGGTCATATGTAAATTATCTAAATGTTATCTTCAACAACTGGCAAGTAAACCATGCTATCTTTTGTACATTTTTTGTTTAATAGAAAAACTAAAAATTGTATGTTTCCTCATTTGCCTGATTGGTTTGTTGGTTAAACTGATTATTGGCTGTGCATTGAATATGGATATGATAACATCTCTATTGTATAAAATTTGATATATTAAAAGCTGCAGGTATGTACCGTGACAACTGATTTGTTTATTAGGTCTTTTAACCTAGATTAGACTTTTTGTTTTGAATTATTGCATAAATTTGTAATCTTTCTAAAACTTCTTTATTTGAGCTGGACGAGAGTCTTGACCTCTTGAGAAATCTGATATTCTTCAAGCCTTTGTCATGAAATGTAAACTTCCTTTGCTATTTGACTATGGGACCTTTGATGTAGATTTTATAAGAATAAATTTTGTGAAAAGTTAATTTTTTGAAGAGCGCATAGTTAAAAAGTAGGAAAAGTTACAGGTTCATGTGCAAAATTATTTAATTGTGAAAATGTACGGTTGAAAATAAATTTGGGGAAAAAGGAATTTTAGAGCATCTGTACCAAACAATGACTATATAATTGGTAAGGACTTTTATTTTTGTTATATCATTTTCTTGACGAATTTATTTAATAAATGGAAATTTTAATTAATTAATTTATTTTACTTAACTCGTGCTTATCATTTCTTAATATATATATATCTTGATTTATTTATTTTATCACGTGTAGGGTGATAATCCTGATAATTCATTATAAAATGTGATTGAAAGTTCGTGGCTTTCACAGTTTGCTGATAAATATTTCTTGTTAATTTGCTTTATATATGTCATGGTTCTGTAACTCACCTCCATATTTTGAAAAATATATTTTGTTTAGTTTGTCTTGAATTATATAAACATGTTGTTTTGAAATGACTTACTAAGTTTAGTATCTGGATGAATAATTTATTGGTTCTTCTTTATAATAGGAGGGATAGTAGCTTTGGGGAAGTTTGATGCCCTTCATATTGGTCATCGGGAACTTGCAATCCAAGCAGCAAAAATTGGAGTTCCATATCTTTTAGCCTTTGTTGGAATGGCAGAGATACTTGGGTGGGAACCTAGGTACGGAATGCCCCTTCTTCTCAACCCTTTTGTTATTCTAGTGCAATAAAATGTTTGAAGGCATATAAGGCACCGAAGAGAAAAAAAAATGCTAGTGAATCTCTCCACTCTACATCAAGACCGTCTGAACTGTACATGTTCCCCTGGTGCATGTCATTAATTTATATGCCTGAACTGTTGTTTTCTCCTTTTTTTCCTTGGTTTTTGCTTCTCAATTTGATTGTCCTTGAACCTGTTTGACCGGCATTCTTCAACATCGGTTTGCATAACATCTTCCTTAACTCTAGATTGCTCACTTGACCTCTGCTAAGTCTTTTATCTTAATACAAGACCGTCTGCAGATATGATCATGATTTAGTCGAGAAGCATTGATGAATGTGCAAAGTATTCATAATCTGATAAATTCACTAGTATTTTCCAAATTGAGTAAATAATTAAATGATTTGCTAGATGCTTTGTATGACACCCTGCTTAACTACCACACTTGACTACTTAGAAAGGTCTTTTTGCATTGGGGTGTAAATATTGGCATGATACTTTCGTTGGATGAAATTCAAGGTTAGCTATGAATATGAACTGAATATTTGTGTAAAGGGTAATTAGCACATAATGTACTTATATTTTACTATTATTGTGAAAACATCTTTACCTTTCATTTTTTAACATTTTCACCCTTGTTTTCATTTCATTTTCTCAAATGACGAATATATTCATTTTCTCAAATGACGAATATATCTTTCTATTTAAATAAAATAAAAAGAAAAAGAAAGAACTAATTGTGACCATAGTCCCAATTTTTTTAAAAAAATTGCAAACGAGTCACAAATAAATTATTAAAAGGGTAATTAGCACATAATGTCCATATCTTTCACTGTTATTGTGAAAACGTCCATACTTTTTATTTTTTGACATTTTCACCCTTAATTACATATTTGATTGCGCAAATCATCATTTCTATCCAATTTTTATTTAAATAGGAGGATATATTCGTCATTTCACAACTTTTTATTGAGAAATTGGATGAAAATGGATGAAAATGATGGTTTGATCAATCGAAAGTGTAATTAAGGGTGAAAATGCCAAAAAAATAAAAAAATGTGGACGTTTTTCACAATAATAGTGAAAGGTAGGGACATTATGTGCTAATTACCCCCTTTAATAATTTATTTGGGTCTCGTTTGTACTTTTTTTAAAAAAAATTGGGACTATAGTTGCAATTATTATTATTTTTTATTGAAACAGATGAGTATATTTGGCATTTAACAGCTTTTTATTGAGAAAATGGAAGAAAATAATCTTTTGCGCAATGAAATGTGCCAATAAGGGTGAAAATATCAAAAAATGAAAGGTAACGATGTTTTTCACAATAATATTGAAAGGTAAGGACGTTATGTGCTAATTACCCTTTGCGTAAACTATGAATCTTTCCATTGTATTTGTACAAATTCTTAATTCATTTAGTAGAGGAGCAAGATGTGTCAAGTGCTTGAATGCTGATTCAAATAAATCTTAGGTAGGTTAATGTTGGATTATAGAGGCTATTTTAAGAAGAAATTTGCTAGTGGTACATCAAAAGATGTACGTAAGGGGAAACACCCCCCCTCACATGGGGTGAGACCCACTTGCATAATTTTTTTTATTTTATTTAAGTGGGTCCACCCCTATGTAAGGGGGGTGTAACCCCTTAGGGACACCCTAATGTACCACTAGCATTACTCTTTTAAGAAATAACATTTATTTTATTCTGTTTTATATAAGGGAGATTACATAATATTTGGATCTCCACTAATTTAAGAATTCCATAATATTTGGATCTCCACTAATTTAGGAATTTTAATTATAGGGTTGGTGGTATAGTTCCTATATAAGTTGATGTGTACCATAATATTTTTAAAGAATCAATGAGAATTTTCTCTTCTCATGACATGGTATCAGAGCCCGTTAAGTTTCAACGAGCGATTCGATCCGATTAAGATTCAAAAATATTGAGCACACGGATTTCAAGATTGATCTGCTCAAACGAGCCATCATCTTGTGGGAGCATGTTAAAGGATAAAATCCCACATCGAATAAAGATGAAAAATATAGACCAATTTATAAAGGGTTTGGATTACTCCTCTTAATAAGGTCGACTTTTTAAGATGAAGCATTGTTCCTTACTGTCTTATCCACAGTGATATTTGGGGTCCATCTACTATTTCTAGTGTGTTTGGGGCAAGATGGTTTATTTCTTTTATTGATGATTGTACACGGGTTACGTGGATTTTTTTTTGCTTCAACACAAGTCCGATGTTAGTATAGTGTTCCCAAATTTCTGTTCCACGATAAAAAATCAATTTGGAGTCAACATCAAAAGAATTATGTTAGATAATGCTAGGGACTATTTCAATCCAAACCTTACCCTATATTTCTAAAGAGAAGGAATAGTGCACGAGTCATCTTGTGTTAATACCCCACAACAAAACGGGTAGCAAAAAGGAAGAATGGTCACCTTCTTGAAAAAACTAGAGCTTTATTGTTTCAAAAAAATGTGTTTAAGGCCTTTTGGGGGGAAGCAATTCTTACAGCCACTCATTTGATAAATCGTTTGCCTTCGAGAGTCTTAGGTTTTAAGGACTTCCTATGGACATGCTTTCCACATTTTATCCCAACATATTGTCCATAAGATATTTGGGTGTGTCATTTGTCCATGTTCATAGTCAAAATAGGGGAAAATTAGATCCAGGGGCTCTACAATGTGTCTTTGTGGGCTATTCTTCAACTCAGAAGGGGTATAAATGTTACCACCCTCCATATTTGGATTGATGTTGGCTATGGGATACAAACAAAGCCAAGGGGATCACACACTGTTCATTAGACACTCTTTTTCATAGGGAGTTACAGCCCTTTTGGTGTATGTTGACGACATAATAGTGACATGAGATGATATTAAGGAGAAACAGGTCTTGAGTCAATATTTAGCTAAGGAGTGGGGAGACTCAAGTATTTTCTTGGGATTGAGGTGGCTCACTCTAGGCGGGAAATTTTTATCTCTCAATAGAAGTATATCACAGAACTTCTCAAGGAAACTGGTATGATTGCCATTTGGGAAAGCAGAAGAGGATGCTGCAGTAGATAGAGAAATGTATCAACGCCTTGTAGGGAGACTCGTTTATTTGTCTCACACCCGACCGGATATAGCATATGCAGTGAGTGTGATAAGTCAGTTTATGCACAGTCCGAAGGAAGTCCATTTACAAGCAGCTCAATTGAGTCCTACTGTATCTCAAAGGAACACCAGGGAAAGGTATCTTATTCAGAAGAAATGGAGGATTCTTACTTGAGGCCTACACTGATGCTGATTATGCTGGATCAATTGTCGACGGAAGATCAACCTCAGGATATTGCATATTTCTTGGTGGGAATCTTGTAATGTAGAGAAGTAAAAAACAAAGTGTGGTAGTTCGGTCAAGCGCATAAGCTGAATTTAGAGCAATGGCTCAAGGGGTGTGTGAATTACTTTGGTTGAAGATTATTCTTGACGATTTGAAGATTAAGTGGGATGGTCCTATGAGACTATTGCGATAGTAAATAGGCAATCAGCTTAGCTCATAATCCAGTGCAACATGATCGGACGAAACACATTGAAGTTGATACACACTTTATTAAAAAGAAGTTATAAAGTGGACTGATTTGTTCACCTTACATGTCTACAAATGGTCAACTTGTTGATGTTCTTACCAAAGGGTTGAGTAGTTCTGTTTTCCCAACTATTGTATGCAAGCTGGGAATGGAGAATACCTATTCACCAGCTTGAGGGGGAGTGTCGGATTATAGAGTCTATTTTAAGAAATAGCATTTATTTTATTCTGTTTTATATAATGGAGATTCCATAATATTTGGATCTCCTCTAATTTAGGAATTTTAATTATAGGGTTGGTGGTATAGTTCCCATATAAGTTGCTGTGTACCATAATATTTTTAAAGAATCAACGAGAATTTTCTCTTCTCACGATAGTTAACAAGAAGGTTATATTGCTTATCCATTTTATTTAACTTACTAGATTGTACATAAATTTTGTTTTCTGACAATATATTAAGAAATGGACTGAGAGGTTGTTTATGACTTCTTTCATATTATCTTTAAATAGGGCACCAATAGTTGCCAAATGCGATCGAGAACGGGTTCTTTCCTCTTGGGCTCCATACTGTGGTAATGTCATACCCAGGGAAATCGAGGTCGAGTTTTCAAAAGTTCGATGTCTCACTCCGCAACAATTTGTTGAGAAGTTAGCAAAGGAGCTTAGAGTTCAGGGTGTTTTGGCAGGTACAATATTGCCTTAACTTTCTGTCTTCTTAATTTTGTTAAGTTCCAATGATGTAATGGTGAGTATGATTGTTAATATGGTAGGTCAAAACTACCGTTTTGGATACAGAGCTGCTGGTGATGCATCGGACCTGGTGCAATTATGCAAGGAGTATGGCATTGGTGCTTACATCATTAATCCCGTCATGGACAAGAATCAAGATTCTGGAAACATTAACTCTAGCAATTCAAAGGAGCAAGGCCAAGTATCATCTACTCGAGTGCGTCACGCACTTTCCAAAGGTGAAATGAAATATGTCTCTGAGCTGTTGGGACGCCATCATCGTCTTATGTTGATGGTTAAAAACAAGGAAAAGGTTACTAGTGATAGAAAGAGGTTGTCAGCACCTAGGTCTTGTTTATTGAATCTTCCACCCAAAGAAGGTATTTATAGCAACTGTTCTCTCTTAATTGGTGACAAGAATGTGGTACCATGCAGAATCACTATCGATACAACAGAAATTCATTTGGATTTGAATGACCAAGCTGCTAGTACACATTTTACATCTCCAGACTTAGAGTTATTGGGCATCGACTTTGGTGAGTCGATGGTTTGATGTTACCTAGAATTTTAATATCGTGATATTTATTTTTTAAATGATATGATTCCTGGGTGACATGTTTACCCTTATTTTTACTATTATGACACAGAGAGAAGCAAGTTACAATTCCATTTCTTGATTAATTCTACGATAATTACCGCACTTTCTTCTTCAAATTGAAGACGACGAGTCTTGGTCGCTGGTTCCTTAAACGCTGTGCATTTATAAAATCTTGTCCTTTGATTTACAAGGATATGGTTGTGAAATCATCTTTCGTTTCACTCTTTTGTTGTCGTTTTGGTGATTTGTTGTTCTTGCTTCTTTCTTAGAAATAAGCCAAGAAAACATGCTTTCTAAGATCATGTATATGGTGCATAGAATTGCAATGATATTCTGTATAGAAGCTGCATATAGCCCCTCTGAGAACGTGGGTTGTCTTTCTCTGATACACCTCCTGGGTACAAGAATGGGGCCGTATTTTGTCTTTCTTATTAGCAGGGAAACCTCGAGGGGAGGGTCCTATATGTAGTTTTTTTATGCTAAAGGGTTTGAGCTTGAGTTAGATGAGCAAGTGCAACGAAGAGCTTCCCTATGGCAGGGGCTCGAGAGAGTGGCGATCCTTTGTCTCATAGTGGATTGTAGTTTTTATTAAAATTATTTTTCTGGTCATCTTCTTCTTTTTTATTCTTAGTCCAAATTCTGCTTAACATTAAACTCGACCAGATTCCTCTACGTTATATTACATAACAATGAAGAATAACTTAGATTTTTTTTTTATTTTTATTTTTATTTTTTTGGGACATTGGTTACCAAGGATTTTACATGGGTAATGAACTTTAAAATTAAAGTGTGAAATATTTGTGTGGACAAGAAAAGAGTTGAACAGAATGGAGCTCCATAATCCATTGGCGTTGTTGTGATTGTCATCGATCCCTTCTAGTTGGTAGAATATTCCAAAATATATTCCTCAAAGGAATTTCGTTTATTCCGCCTCCATTTCCGCTCGATTCCATTCCTCCAATGATATTCACCTGCTTCAAAATAAAACCTCTTTAAAAATATATTGGAATATTAGGATTAAAATTACTTTTTTTGGTAAATTTTGATAAAAATAAATAAAATAAAATGGGTGGTTGAAAAATTTTGAGTTTTATGAAATATGTGATTGAAATTAATTATTAACTTTAACCTTAATTTTAATTCCATTAAACAAGGGTTAAATAATGAAAATTTATTTTTTGCTAGAGAGAGGAGTTAATTGCCCCAATAATCATTGAACTTATGTTCGTGTTTTCGATTATTCACTAAAGTTTAAAATGTCGAGTTTTGAACTAAATTTATTCAAACGTTGAATGTTATTCACAACATAACATTCGTTTCAAACCTCTAACAAAATTGATGACGTGGCTAACAAAATGTACATGTGGTGTTCCCATCACGTCGTCACCAAATTGTCACGTAAGAAAGCATCATTCACTATTCACTAAACTTTTAAAAATGTCTTCGATTGCTCAATGAACTTTGAGATGGTTGAATTTTAATCAATGTTTTCGTTATTTTTGTAGAATTTTAAGTTGTTTTCATGATTTGAAAAATTCAAATTTATTATTTGTTTTGTTCCTAAACTTAAATTTAATTTTAATGTATTTGAGTAATCACTCCTCGTGAAATCAATGATCAGGACTAGTTTGTCAACTTTATTACTTGTACACATGTGCTTGCGGCATACATATTTAGCGAAAAATACACCGACATTATTTTTATTAGTTTAGTGTGCAAAATTCAACCACATCAAAGTTTTGTAAGCAATGAAAGAAATTTTCCAAAAGTATTGTTTACAACCAAAGACGTTTTTCAAATTTTAGCGAGCAATGAAAGATATTTTCTTACGTGGCAATTTGATAATGACGTGACGGGTACCACTTGTGCATTCCATTAGCCACGTTGCCAATTCCATTAAAGGTTTGAAATAGATGCTATGTCATGAATAACGTTCAATATTTGGATAAATTTAGTGGTTAGAATTTGACATTTTAAAGTTTTCTTACCAATCCAAGATGCAAAATTGATCATTGGGACAATTAACTCTTGTGTATGAAACAGATTCAAAGGCGTCCATTCTCTTTCTTTTCCTATATAAACGAGAACAAGAAATTGAACAGCATTCGACTCATTCATTGAATTTTAATTTGTTTTTCAACTGTTTCTTCTCTCTGTGAGGTCAGTTCTTCTTTTCCATTCGACACACAAACAATCTGTTTTTAATACATTAACTTTCTTTTTTATTTCTCTGTTTCTCCTTCGTTTTTCCCCTTTTCCTCCCTATAATTTCGAGGTTTGGTGATGCCAATTCTGAATTTTTACTCCCATTTGACCAGATTATAAATTCTGCCAATAATTTATTTGAACAGAGCTTTTATTTTAATTGTTTATTCTTGTAATGTTTTAATCATCTACTCTTATTTCATTTCGTTCAGGATTATTAAAATTTAACGAAAAAACGAAATTATGATTCGAGCTAAAATTGAGTTCTGCAAAGTTAGGTGGAAATTGGGGACAATAATGTCTTTACCCTATAACCAGGGGTTGACAACTGTCCTTTTCAATTTCATACGTTAAACCCTATAATTTTGGAAGTAAATATCACATCAAACTCGTCTTATATTAATGTGGGACTGTGTTAATTCTGGGGTAATTTTAAACCTCACATGGAAAATAAGCTTGAAATTAAAAATGATTATGATGTATTAAGAAATGATCATGATTCACGTGTTGTGATCCTATTGGCTCAGGCATCAGCATCCTACCACTTATAAATTTTTTATCTTGTTAATTCTCGTGTATTGTTAATTAATTGATTTTGCTGGGTTGAATATTCATTTAATTACAGGACGCGTAGGGGTTTCTTTTTTGGTTGGCTGCTGGGATCAGGCTGTCAATTCATTGGACAGCCTGACTTTGAATTCTTCAACACAAAACGTTTACCCATAAACCGGTAGGTAGTGCGTCAAAGATTATTTTTTTAATCAAATTCATGTGTCTAATGTTTTAATCAATTTCAGTTTTAATCCTTTACTTTATTCAGGTGGATGCAAATTCTATTTCTAGGCTTTGTGGGTAGACGATAATTCTTTGACACATTACTTGAGCTTGAACTAGTTGTCATATGGCTTCCTTTTCTGGAATCTTTCAGAGGCCGGTAGTTGCGGCCTCTGCAGTTGCAATAGCCTCTGTTTCTGCTGATTTTCACGATAAACTGCGGCCTTCCAGTTCATCAGAGACTTGTTATTCCTTGGAACAATCGAATCCTTCATTTTCTGAGTCATTACAAGAAACAAGTTCATCTTGGGTGTCCCGGATATCCTTTTCCAAGTTAACAGATTTGTCTTTCGTCACCAGAATTCGCACGCCTTTGCCTAATGTAAGAATATCATTTCCTAAAACTGGACCGAATTGTTGTTCTATGGTGTCTTCTCCAGTTTTGCTCAATTTGTATCAGTCTGCTGAGTTAGCAAAAACTGCCAAACCAGTGTCCTCTTCATATAATATTCCTCCATCGACATCAAATGTTTTATATAGATGGCATTTGCCAGAGCCAAACACCATCAATGTGTCTGGTGTTTCTGATTGTTCATCAGCAAAATCTAGGACTGTTGTGGTTTTGCTTGGATGGTTAGGGGCAAAGCAGAAGCATCTCAAGAGATATGCGGAATGGTATACCTCAAGAGGGTTTCATGCCATTACATTTACTTTCCCAATGAATGAAATTCTCAGCTATCAAGTTGGGGGGAAAGCTGAGGAGGATATAGTATTGCTCGTGAACCATCTCGAAGAATGGCTAGAAGAAGAGCACGGAAAGAATTTGGTTTTCCATACATTTAGCAATACAGGATGGCTAACGTAAGTTTTTGTGCTTCGGTTGATTTAGAACTTTGATATAATTCCTTAATCTCGAGAAAGAAGGTGAAGCTTTTACTCACTATTATGTTTGATGAGTCTCTTCATTTCTCTGCAGTTACGGAGTCATTTTGGAAAAGTTTCAGAAGAAGGATTCTACATTAACAGAAAGGATTAAGGGCTGTATTGTGGATTCTGCTCCTGTGGCAGCCCCTGATCCACAGGTACTATTGTCTTGTAGAATTGTAGTTACACAAGGTTCCTACGCAATATGACTTTTGGAAAGACATTATGGGTTGAAAAACAGCTTTACACGAAACAAAAAATGTGCGACTAGTATTTTGAGCTGTAGTTTCACCAATTATGTTACGCCACAGGGTTGTATTTCTAGCATTTCACTGTGTGTGTTGAAGCTCGCTTCCTTTTTTTACTTTTTTTCATGTATAAGATAGTGAAAAATGTGCATATTCGTTCTAATATGTCCGATTTGATGCTGATTTCTTTCACATTTTATCAATTTTTTCCTAGTGGTTTGATTTGAATGTTATTGTTTATCTACATTTTTAAAAGGATTTGGGCATTTGTGGTATAACTTCTTAAGTCCTTGTTTGGGCTCCATTTTAATGAGGTTTTTGGGAAAATATTTTGGAATAGTAATTTTTTTGGGAAAATGTTTGGTTAAAAAGTAAGGTAAAGTTTTGGGTTTACGCGTAATATTATTTTATTGAAGAATGTATGCTTGAAAATGAGTTTTGAAGAAATTTATTTTTGGTTTAATGGAGCCCAAACAAGGGCTAAATAACTCTTGATAGAGCAGAGTTAAAGGAGGATTAATGTAAAATGAGTGAGGCTTTATCGATGACTGTTACCTGTCTATATATTCTTCTATCAATTATGAGAAACAAATCTAGGAACTAGAAATTTTGTTATACAGCAGAGAAAAAGAGATGGTAGATTTTTGTCTAGGCCTTGAATTCACTCATAAATGTCTTTTCAGCATCTGAAGTTTTCTCTTGTTTTGTGTTATTCACAATTCTCTTCTCCAGTGAATTTCATCCAATCTATTCGTTATACATGCTTCTAGGTCTGGGCATCTGGATTTTCTGCTGCATTTTTGAAGAAGCATAGCGTTGCAACTAAAGGTTTCATGAGCTTAAGTGAAGCAGGTGCAGAGGCAACAGTTGGAACTAGAAACGCTGTTGAAGCTAAGCCTGCATTAACTGAAGCGGCTCTTCTACTTGTTCTCGAGAAGTTCTTCGGGGTGGTTCTGAATTATCCTTCAGTAAATAGGTAAAGAAGCTTTCCATTAGAAACTAAAATTCTTCTTTCATTATTCCCAACTTGCTTGACCAACAGTTATGCTCCCAAAGTTATTTATATCTGGTATTTACAGAAGTTGTCACACTTCTCCAATGCATTTAGGCTGAACGTGATGAAAGCTTAGACAGAAATACATGGATACACACAGACACTCTTGTTTTGAAAATAAGCCAGTGGTCAAACTAGAATACCTCATACAACCTTTTTCGCACAACAGCAATGAAATTATCAGAACCGGAACATTAGATTTGAAATGATTTATGTTTTGTCATCCTTTTTACTTTGACATTGTGTTAATTAAAATTTCTCATATTGCAGGAGGCTTTCTGATGTGTTGAGTGTATTAACACTCCAGCAACCAAGCTGTCCGCAGCTATACATTTATAGCTCTGCCGACAAAGTTATTCCTGCAGGGTCCGTTGAGTCCTTCATAGAGAAGCAACGGAGGAGTGGACGTGAGGTCAGAGCTTGTAACTTTATTTCGACTCCCCATGTCGATCATTTTCGGAATGACCCCAAATTGTATTCTTCTCAGCTCACCAATTTTTTGGAGGATTGTGTGCTCACTTGTTGCAAGCACTCTTCCTGAATAGCATGCTAACCAATCCATGATTTTTTTTATTTTTTTGTATTTTTAGACACTTTGACAATTCCATACATATAGGTGTTTAGCCATTTGGAGACGTATTTTTTCCTCCATTTTTGTTCATGAGATGTGGCTTTTTTAAAGCTACTTTCCCTTATTCTTTCAGGGGTTTGAGACTGTCCCTGGATAATAGTTCTACTAGTAATGCAGATTTCTAATATTATTCCGAAAATTGATGTGCCATGCCCATGCAATTTTTGATTCATTTTCCTTGTACGCGATAAGAATTTGATTATATTCTTATTATTCGACAAATAAGTCTCTTTCGTGTAAACATTGCGTTTGAATATTTGTGTTAAAGTTTGGTGGTAAAAGGCTAAAACTTGTGTGATTGATGTGTTACTTCTACAGGAATGAAAAATCATTTTGTTTTATTAGACAATTACTAGTAACTTTGAGCCTTAGAGCGAGCCAAATTATTTTAGAGAGATATAGTGCATTTTATTGTTTATCAATGCACGATTTTACACATTGCATTAGAATTTCTAGTATCCCATAAACATCGATTACTCGAGGATCTATCACATGTACATCAATTATCACAATTTTCTTCTTTTCGTGAACCAAAAGCAAGATAGTGTAAATACACGAAGTTATGACTAAACATCAATTACTCCAAGATCTATCACATGTACATCAATTACCACAATTTTCTTCTTTTCTTGAACCAAAAGCAAGAAACTGTAAATACACGAAGTTATGACTAGTACAGAAAATTCGTATCTTTTCAAAAATTATGGAAATCTCTCGAGATTTATTTTTGTAACGAATTCTCCATTTTAGCAAGAAATTTAAAAAATAAAAAATAGAGATTTTCTATTCTACACTTTGCTTTTATATTGTTTTGAAATTGTTATTACATACTTATTTCTTAAATTATATTTTTCCATACTCCTTGTTTGAGTTCCATTATTTGACAAAGAATATATTATGCAATAGTAGATTGATAGAGAATGTGTGGTTAAAAAATAAGAAAAAAAATTAGGTAGTGTATAATTTTATTTAATTTAAAAATGTGTAGTTGAAAAGATGAGAGATGAGATATATTTTGAAAATAATGAAAATCAAACAAGGGAACAATACATAAATCCTACATATTAAAATCACATTTCAAAATTAAAAAACTTGTTAAATTATTTCAAAATTCAAGCGTTAATTCCAATTAAATATATATAATATATAATTAATTATCCCCACCTCACCCCACACGGCCACCCCTACCACACCCACCCCAGTAAAAAATTCCAGAAATTTAAATCTGGAAATACACCACCCCATGGACCCACCTCACCCCTCCCCACCCCATCTCACCTCACATTCCAAAAAATTTCCAGATATTAAAAA
>CAIGRF010157962.1:0-18097 GCA_903798235.1 Fraxinus ornus
AAATGCAAAAAAATAGTACTCCACGCAGTTTCATCTTGTTCAGTCACTTTGCTAGATTCAAGATCAGTAGGCCATAACTCATCAATGGCTTTAGCATATTTTTGTTGAAGTAAAATAGCTCTCATTTTCTGGCTCTAGAGACTAAAGTCTCCTTTGCCAATAAAAATTTCCATTTCAAATTTTGTCATTTTGAAAGAATTATAAATGTAGTGGATGTATGCAGATCAATTAAACACCATCCAAATGACTTGCAATGAAGATCAGTAAAGTATCAACACTCAAGAGATACAGCAGAGAGCACAAATTGCAAGTACAGTGAGTAAAACTTATTCACAGAATTCTATCAGGCATATACAATACTGCAGAATAATTTTAAGAATTCAAGATTATCAAGAATCATGACTTTCATCCAAGTGACCCTCAGATTCTAGACAACTCAAGGTTTCTGAACAAAGGAATTACAAGGAGTCTTTGATTCAGGTTTTCAAAATCACAAGACTGAATAAACTACTTGAAGCATAAAACCCAAACAAGGCAGACAACACAATAAAACAAAGAGTCTAGCCAAGACACAATTTCAACACAAGGCAATAAAGCCAACTAGGCAGTATCCAAATTCGGCAGTAAAACTCAATCAAGTATACAGACTGATTTTTATCTTGAAACACCTCAAAGTTGAAAATGTCTCACCAAATCCCTTAACAAGGGTTTCAAGTACGCAGGCAGAGTAACTTAATGTTCAGAAATGGTGTCAAGATCAAGCATCCAACGTATCAAGAACTCCCACCAATAGCTCTGATACCAAGTACACTCGGCTTACCCAGGCAAACAAGAAACAAGTAAAACACAACTACTCCGGGCATACCCTAGTAAGCTAAAAGAAAAGATGTACAACCGATTATAGTCCCAAAGCTAAAGCCTCATCATGATTCAAAATATATGGGTACAAAGTAAATATAACCTTGTATACATGTGTTTTAATTCGTTTTACAATACTATCAACTTGCGGACTAAGTTCCTCACAGACCTTTCTATTCCGTGTCATCCAAATATAATAAACGGTACTAGCGAGGGCAATTCTTTTAGATTTACTTTGCCAAGATGACCTTCGGACCTATTTTTTGATCCACTTCAAAGTGCTTGAAATTGTAGTCATCGATCTTCTAATCCCCATCCAAGCTTTGATCCTCATCCATATGCTAGAGGTGAATGAGCATTGGAAAATAGGTGCTGCCTCGTCTCCAAGTGTGTCCTACAAAAAAACACAATTCTTATTAATATCGAGATTTGACAACCGATCCTTAGTGAGTAGCTTTGATACCCAACCATAAAATAAAAGCATGTTTTGGAGTGATAAAAGGTCTCCAAACCTCCCTCGTCCAGACCTTCTTGTCTCCCTTAGGCCAAAAGTGCTCGTAGGCAGCTTTGACGCTACATTGGACAGCACTACTCCTGGTGGATAGCATGATTTCAGCACTATGAACAATCCCATAATTCCCACCAATCATGTCTCTGATTCCCAGAGTTCTTTTGAGTAACGAAGAATCACTTATCCTTGCAGTGTACTCTAAAAAATCCTTTCCTTGAAGGTATACTTGGTTAACCTATTTAACCCATAGAGTGTCCTTCTTAGCATGAATATTCCAAAGGACTTTGGCTAGAAGCCTGAGTTCCAGCTTCGAATATCTCTAAAACCAAAGCCGCCCTCCTCTTTGGGTAGGCAAATGGTACTCCAAGCAACCAATGGTTTTTTAGTACCCCAACGAAAATTTCGGTAAAGCTTAATAATCCTCAATGCTACCATAGATGAAATGGGGAATATAGAGAGCTAAAAGCACTCCACACCTTGTAGACAGTCCTAACAAGTTCCGCCCTACCCGCATAAGAAAGTGAAGATCTCACCCATGCACAAATGTAAGCTAAAAATTTATCAAAGAGCACTTCATTTGAGCTGATTTTTAATCTCTTGGCGGCAAGTGGAATTCCCAAATATCGAGACGACATAGAACCTTTAGGAATGTTGGTCAAAGCTACAATATAATCTAATTCTTACCCATGAATAGCCATTGTATATAAGCTAGATTTTCTAGCATTCATACTAAGTTTCGACACGCCTTCAAAGTTAGAAAGACAATTCATCAAAATTCTAACCGAGATCAAATCATCCCAAGCAAAGAGCATCAAATCATAGGCAAAAGCTAGATGTATGATCTTTAAGATGCCACATTTCAGGTGATAGTTGAAATCACTATTCTCGGTATCACCTTTCAGCATTCTCAAAAAGTACTCAAGGCAAAGAACAAACAAGAATGGAGATAATGGATCACCTTGTCTAAGCCCTTTTCTACCCTTAAAGAAGCCATGTAGACTACCATTGAGCGCAATGGAGTAGGTAGGAGTAGAATTGCATTTCATAATCCAACCAATAAACTTAGTTGGAAAATCCAAACCGTCAAGTACACTTTTGAGAAAATCCCAATTCACTGAATCATATGCTTTCCTTAGATCAATTTTGAGAAGGCATCTCGGGGCAACTCTTTTTCGATTGTATTGTCTCAAAAGCTTTTGTGCAAGGTGAATGTTTTCGATCATGTTTCTTTCCTCCACAAAAGCCACTTGTGCTTGATCAACAATGAAGCCAAGTATTGGTCCCAATCTAGAAGCAAGAATCTTTGTATCGACCTTACAGAATACATTACAACATGCAATGGGCCTATAGTCCCCAATAGAAGATGAGTGATTCGTCTTAGGAACCAAAACAATATCTGTATGATTTGTTTGTTTAAGAAGCGAAGAAGAGTTGAAAATCTATTTGATAGCCTTCTTAAACTCACACCGAACAATGTTCCAAGCCTTTTTGAAGAAACAAGATGAATATCCATTGAGGCCCGGCGATTTATCATCCCTAATACTAAACAAAGCACCTTTAATCTCTTTATCCAAAATTCTGCGAATAAGTGACAAAGCATGCTCTTCCATTAGCACGGGTCCATTCTTGACAACCTCAGCCTCAATAGATTGAACAAATTAGTTTTTCCCAGTAAGTCCCTATAAAAGCACAGGAATTCGTCCACCACTTCCTTGTGAGAAGAAGTATAGGTCACATCACTTTTAAAATTGGTTGCAATGTAGTTCCTCTTGCTGTTTCTATTTACCACCGCATGGAAGAACTTGGTACACTTATCGGTGTTTTTTTAGATAAGTGCACTTAGCTATTTGGTAGTAAAAACTTCTTTCTGCTTTACCAAGAAACATAGCCTATTTCCTCAATCTAGCCACCTCACATTGAAGGTGAGCATTTGTAGGGTTACCTTGCAATTCCACTTGCGCCTATTTCAAAATTCTAGTTGCGGCTTCGGCCCGAGAGGAGATATGTGAGAAATGCTTGTTCCCTATACATCATACATATTAATGGGCATGTAAAGAACATGAGGACCACTTTCAGCTAACACATTACCTCATACTTCAATGCTCGTATGGCCATAAAAGGTATGCCACGGGTAAACAAGTCACAAATAAAAAGTGCTCTACTTCACATAATTTAAAGTTTCCATTCTTATATATATCTTTACAAGGTAGATTGTTGTTGCCTTCACAATTGTGGTCATGGAAGTTGATGATCTCGATTGTGAGATTTAACTAGGGTTCGACTCCGATAAAGATATTAGAGATATCTAGTTCTTCAACAAACTCATTCAAGACATGATGGAATGGCTCCAGTACTATCGAATAGCAGAATTTGATGTGAGGAGATATTACCACGAACAACAGCATCAAATTCGTTAGTTTATGTCATCACAAAATAGACATATTTTTATATTGGAAAGCAATGGAAACGCAGAACAAGAAATTACGCTACCAAGAGTTTCAAATGTAGCCACCTATGTTGTGAAAATTAAAGCATACACTTCGGGGCTCGTATGGTCTTCAGGGTGGGCAACAAGTCAACGTGTGCAAGTTGGCACGTTCTTGTCGATCTTAGCACATGGACGGGGATAGGGTTACATGCAGGTGGAAACGCATTTCAATCATTCATTACAAACGACGGGGCACTATTTCAAAGTGGTTTTGCAAGCGATGCTAGCTTCTCCGTAGATTTAATCAAACCAGATTCTAATTATAATGAAAGTGATGGCTACCACATACTAGACACTATCAATCATCGATTATTTGAGAATTGCATCGGTACGATTGATGGGACACACATTTGGGTTGTCTTGCCACACGATCAATAAGTTCACTTCATAGGTCATAAAGGTATACTAACGCGAAATGTGTTAGCTGCATGTGACTTTAATTTATGTTTTACTTTTGTGCTGGCTGGGACAACGACAATACGCACGATGCGCAAATCTTAGCTCGGGCTATCTACGACCCAAACATTCACTTCCCGTAACACGTCAACGACAAGTTCTAATTTGCAGACTTAGGATTCACACACTGTTTTGGGCTATATGACATATTGTGTTATTTTCAGGAGTTTCAAGATGAACCAATAGGTTATCAGCATAGAATTTGAAATGCACACAAGAGGTTTAATTATCGGCATTTATTATGTTGAAATGTTATTGAACATGCATTTGGAGTCAAAAAATATTGGTGGAAAATTTTGGATCGTATGCCAAACTACCCATTTCCTACGCAAGACACAGCCGTTGTAGCGACAATGGACATTCACAACTTCCCGTTGTATGCCAAACTACCCAATTCCCTCAAATTATGGATAAAGAACGGGTGCATCTTAACATGTAATTTATATAATTTATATTGTAAGATTATATTTTAGAAATTTTTCTTTTAAAATTGTTAGGGCTTCACAAGAGTACAGAAAAGATTCAGAAAATTTTGTCAAAACTGCTCAACATAATTTAGGCAATCTAGTTAACATTTTATGTCCTTGTACATGTTATCAAAACTTAATCCATCAATATATAAATATTATTCATGAGCATCTGGTCATAAGAGGAATGGACCCGACTTACACAAATTGGTTTCACCATGGAGAAAAACTAATTAGTAATGTTGATCCTACAAGTAAGACTGGAATATTCAACTTGTTTGAAGCTGCACATACGAATGAAGAACATAATAAGGAAGCTTTTGAAGAGAATTTGGATGATGACTTTAGTCGATTGGTGAAGGATGTTGAGACTCCTTTGTATCCAGGAAATGAAAAATACACAAAGGTATTTTCAATTGTCACCTTATATAAGTTTAAAACTATTAGTAGTTGGTCAGATAATAGTTTTACAGAACTTCTAAAAATATTACATGATATGTTACCTGAACGTAATGTAATTCTTACATCCACACTATGTGTAAGAAAACTTCTTAAGATATTTGATTTATGATATGAGAAGATTCATGCATGTGTCAATGATTGCTATTTGTTTAGAAATGATAAAAATGAACTAGACGGTTGTCCAAAATGTGGTTCTTCGAGATGGAAGGTTGATAAGCAGACACGAAAGAGTAGAAATGGTGTACCTTTTCATTAATAATTTGTATTTATTTTTAAAGTTGACTATAACCAAGATTTGTGTTGTTCAAGAATGTAAATACTAATACACTCAACAATAAGTGTAACCAACTAGATTGGACCGAAACAGGAGAAGAGGTGGCAAAAGGTCGTTGGTCTTCGAATGATTTAAAAATATTGGTTCCCCACATTCCTCTAGGACCTAATTTTGTGAGAATTTGGGTAGATGTAGCTATGAAACCTGATGCATTCTTGTGGAGACCTACTTCTTATATGACTGTATTGAAGAATGTGTTGGTACCACAATTGCATGACAACATGATAAAGTTGTAATCGAGTAAATAGCGTTGACAATAATGTCAAATTTTATACCTTATTATCTTCGGTCGCTAATTGGAGTTTTGAATTTTTTTACTTTATATTATTTTAAAATCTTACAAGTTGTATGACTTTATTAATTTTCAGATTTAAATGCATCATTAATTTGATGGATGTGTTCTCCAAACAAGTTGTAAAAAGAACTAGAATGATATGATTCTAATTTCATTTTCAAGCTTATATTCTATTAGTATTTAGTTTGAGACATAACATAATTAGATTTCTTTATTGAACGGCTACATTGTACATTTCAAATATTGATGGTTGTCTGGAATTTATTATTGGTTTGATTATTGTTGTTCATATTTTTAGTCTAAAACATAATGGTATTGAATATTTACATTTGATAATTAAGGAATTAGGAATGCTATGTAATACATAGACATTATAATAAAAAATGCTATTAAAAATAATACATTATATTCAATAAATGCTATAAATAATAAGAAGTTATGATGAAAAATGAATGCTATTGAAAATGTAACCATGACGATTCAAGAATGTTATTAAAGTCAAAATTATTACAAAAAATGCTATCAAATTAAAAAAAGATTGCACGAAAAAATACCATAAATATTAAAATCATTACGATAATAAAATGCTATGTAAATTTATAGCTTTTTATAATAATATTATTAAAACGTTATAATAGAGACGTGACTTTTAATAACACCACCTATGAAAACATTTCGAAAAATGCTATAGAACATGATAGATAGGATTTCAAGGTATAAATGACTTAATATGTTGTAGTGTCCCCAAAGGGAGAATATAGAAAGCACAAGAAAAACATTTAGAGATTCTGCATGCAAGCTTATCATTAATGTTATGTAAACTCTTAAAAAATGTAAATAAGTAATTCATATAGTATTGAACTTTCAATCGATCCCAATAATACGGATGAAGACATGATCTCTCATGATCCCATTGATTTTCAATCAGAGAAACCCTTAAAGATCATATTAATTTTTATTAATTTCTCATGGAATCAAATTCTCATATGTATGGGTTTAGAGATCAACAAGATATATTACCATAATTGAGGCAAAGAGAATGATTGAAACAAAACATTCTATACAAATCTATAATATTACCCCGGTAATAGAAGTATCCAAGCCGACAACTACTTTGACCATTTAACATAAATGCATTGAAATAAAATTGTGACAACTGTGTCACACATGCCAAAAAAAGAAAAGAAGTAAATATCCAATTTGAACGCTCATGCCAAAATATAACAAATTGTACTATATTATCAGTACGGACTATATCAAGTTATGAAGAAAGCATCTACATTTTAAATTGTGCCAACAAAATTGTTTGATTCGGTACCATGAATACAAAAGCACCAGCAATAATGTAAGTGGTCATTATAATTTGTACATTAATTTCATAGGCAGTGGCGGAGGTAGGGGTGAGTTCTTTTAAAGAATTTTTTTTTGTTATACCTACTGTTTTTCCACCGTTCAAGTCCAATAACCCACTGTTGAAAATTTTTGCCCCCCGTACCATTAAATCCTGTCTCCGTCCCTGTTCATAGGTGTGTGCGCATGCATGCTTATGGCCGTATATTCCTGTCAGGTATTTTTTTTTAATTTGAATTTGAATGTGATTATACAAATATAATGACTAAAATATGTGAAAAATGTATTAGTTAAGAAAAACGTACTTATTGTTTCTTTGTCGGTGCATAACATGGCATGCATAGTTATTGTGGAAATCACCTGATTAATCATCCACTTCAGTCCAACTGTAGATTTACACACATTCTTGGAGGCACCAGTCAACACTCCAAATTTGATTTTACCCAATGTCTCAAAAATTGTTGACACATTACTTCTCCGAATCTTACTCAAGAAAATCTCCCCATTGGAGACATGGTCCAATTCAATTCGATTTTAAAGAGAATCGGACCCTAATTTTCGAATATTCAGTAAGTGGAACCGTCGGGTCCAAATTTAATTATGGAACAATTAGGGTTTGATTCCATCCAGTTCCCGATTTTCGTACAATAATTGTTTTTAAATATTGACAACAACACTACATTAATTCATTAATGACATGTTCAATCTTAGTTCTTACAAAATCACGTAGTCTAATCTCGTGATATCTTTTGCATCTTTCTTTGTTGAGTTCATCATTGATTTGACTGTTAAAATCACAATAAGAAGAAGATAAGAAGCTCGCAATAATGAAGAGAGATGCAGCTAAGCTTAGAATTCGATTTCTCAAGAACAACAAAAACGACACTAAGGTAGAATATGAGATTTGGATAAAAATTATGTCAATTTAATTAAGTTAGGCTTCGTTGGAAATTAGAAATATGAAAAATTATATTTTGGGTTTGGACTAATTAATTAGTTAGCAAATTTATTTAGAAAAGAAAAAATTAATTTAACTTATTAAAGATAAAAAAGTTAAAAAAAATAAATAAGAAGATTCGATTCTTATTCGATTTTTCGATTCTTATTCTATAATCGAGAACAGAACCAAACTCATTTGTTCTCAATTCAAATACCGATTCCGGTATTTAACTTAAGAAGAACCGTTCGGTTCGGTTCAGTTCAGTTCGGGTCTGATTTGACTCGAGAGTTTTGTCCAACTAGAACTGATGTTGATATGACTGTTTAACATCGTTTCAGACCATCCACTCCTAGACCTCTATGCAGACAAAATAGCAAAATATTACACATGATTGCAAGCACACTCGGCCCTAATTCATCACCTAAACATATTAGTAAATCTAACAACAAATCCCCGCTAACAACATAAAAATAGAAAAGGCACGTAAAGTTTATACTCTTAGCCTTCATTTCTTTTTCTCATGACAGCAAGAAGAGGAAGAGGTGGACGTGGTAGGGGTAACATGGAAAATTTGGAGAATGAACGAGATGCTGAAATTGGGGCACTTCGAAGACAAGTTGAGGAATTAACCTTGCGTCTTAAGCATCAAGAAACTAGGAGCGAACAGGGTCCAACCATGGCTATTCCAGTGATGAGGAGAACTTGAGAACCCTTTTGCCAGTAAGCAAACTAGACATTTCTTTCAGAAAATCGTACGATCATAAAAAACCATTAAGATTGATATGTTGGAGTTTCATGGTCTACAACCAGAGGAGATTCTAGATTGGCTTAGAGCCGTGGATAAGTTCTTTGAATTCGATGACTTTTCAGTTGGAATGTTTTGATGCCATACGAGAGATGTATCTAGAGGATTCTGATTTCAAGGAGACATATCAAAAATGCAAAAAAGGTAAATATGAAGATTATTATTTACTTGAAGATTTTCTTCTAAAGGGGACAAGTTTATGCATTCTGAAATGTTCTCTTAGAGAGTACATCATCAAAGAACTTCATGGTGGGGCACTTGGTGGACATTTTGGGAGAGATAAAAACCTTGTTGCTGATTAAGGAAAAATATTTTTGGCCTACCCTTTATCGTGATGTTGCAACGTTTGTGAAGAAGTGCCATATATGTCAAACTTGTAAGGGCCAAAGTCAAAATTATGGTGCTTACACTCCATTGCCTATTCCAGATGCTCCTTGGGAAGGTGTTAGCATGGATTTTGTTGTTGGATTGCTAAAGACACAAAGAGGTATTGATTCTGTTTTTGTTGTAGTTGATCATTTTTCTAAGATGGCACATTTTATCCCATGAAAAAAGACTATGGATGCCTCATACATTGCCGATCTTTATTTTAAAGAAGTTGTTAAACTTCATGGTTTTCCCAAGACAATTACTTCGGATCATGTTACAAAGTTCCTTATACATTTTTGGAAGAGTCTGTGGAATAGATTGGGCACTATTTTGCTTTACGGTAGTGCTTACACCCGGAAACAGACGGACAAACTGAGGTTGTCAACCGCACATTGGGAAATTTGCTTTGAAGGTTAGCATCCAAGAGGCCAAAGTAATGGGATACCGTCCTTTCTAGAGCTGAATTTGCTTATAATTCTATGGTACATCGCTCTACAGGAAAAATTCCATTTGAAATTGTTTATGGGCGTAATCCTAATCATTATCTTGACTGAAAAGGCCCAATACACACGATATTAAAAACAAGATCTTAAAGATTGAATTTTAAAACATAAAATTAAATTGCAGAAATTAAAAATGAACACAAGGGTTTTTCGGCCTAAGCCCCAGAGGTTCGGCGACCGGATCTAACGCTTACATCCCCCGTTGAGCATCCAAATAATGGATATTGCTCGATTGCACTAAATAGCCAAAATATGGCAGCCAACAGTTACAATATCTATTCAAGAATACAAGAGAAAAAAGGCCACATATACTTTACACAAGCTTTTAGATCGAACACCCTTAAGGCATAAAATAGGCCAGATCACAAACTTCTGCCTAACTCCTCTCTCACTGCTCAAATCACAAAAGATTCAGCACCCAATCTCACTCACAATACTCACTTCACAAATCAGAAGTAGATCTAAGAGTATATACAGTTTACACGATTTAATCACTCAAGAAAGTAAACCCTAGAAAGAATGAGATTATTCTCTCTGAACAGACGCGAGATAAATCCAAGGGAATGAGTATCAAAGAGGCGTCTTAGAGTAGATAAAGAGTCGAAGACTCTAGAATCACATCCAAGGGCAAGAGAGGTGCCAAGTGTCAGCAATCCAGCCTTTGTCTCCAATTAGTAAAAATGTCATTTCAGAATCACGATTTTATCACAGAATTGTTGGAAGCGCCTTTAAAATAGGCAAGTCATAGGTTCGAAACTCAACATTAATGACCTTGCTAAAATTCCAACACCTAGCAAGACGGCTGATGATTTCACAACAACTATGACAATGATTCAAGAAGAAGTAAAAAAGAAGCTTCAAGAAAGTAACAACTCTTACAAAGATGCTGCAGTTGCCCATCGAAGAATCCAAGTTTTCAAGGAAAATGATCTTGTTTGGGTGTATTTAAAGAAGGAAAGGTTTGTTACTGGTACATATAAAGCTTAAAGAGAAGAAGATTGGTCCTTGTCGGATTTTGAAAAAGATAAATGATAATGCATACAAGGTTGAGCTCCCAGCAAACATAAACTCTCATCCCACATTCAATATTCGTGATTTAACCCCTTACCATGGAGAGAATGATCTGAACTCAGGGACGCTGTTTTTCCTACCTGGGGCGAATGATGTAGTGCTGGAAATTCATGGAACTAGATTCATGTATGTGTTTTCATCATAACTTTCTCTAGAAATTTCCTATTCATGCATGGTATGTGGCATTGGAAACTAGATTCATTTATCTTCTCAACATATTATTATTCACGGTCAGATTCAAAGTAATTTAGGAGTTATGAAAGTTCAAAGTGACGCCTTGGGACTGGGAAGTTGAAGGGTTTCTAGTTTTTAATTTTATGCATCAATTCATGTATTCAAATACATTATGTTAGCCTGTAAATAACTTGTATGATGAGAGAAAGGGCAGACTTGAATATTTACTCATTTTCATTAATAATTGAATTGGAAAATAGAAGTTATCTATTTATCTTTGGCTCCCAACTTTGTGAAGTCGAATTTGGCATATCTACAAAATTTTCATTTTACATTACTTTCCTTGCCTACATTAAAACCTCACAGACCATTGCAAAAATCAAGAAAACCATTCTTAACATAAGCTCAGATTTCATCGAAGGTTTTATTATCTTGCCATCCTGACACTCAAGTACGTTTCAAAATTTTAAGATAAAAACAGAGCATATTATAGAAAATAACTTCCACAAACAAATATTCTCCTACTACACCACCCCACCCATCTCGAAAAACAGGTTATCAGTTTGGTTGAGCTGTAAGTGTATCCAATCTATTTTTTTCCCCATTAAAGTGAAAGGAATAAAGCCATAATACTAAGAGGTGGACATAACTTAACCTCCAGTCAACGAAAAATACTAAAATAAAAAAATTAACTAGATAGATAAAGTTGGACTATGAAACACTATTATGTGCCCTCTTCATGCTTTGGGTCAGCATGAGACACAACAATAACCTTTAAACGATAGACTGGAATAAATCAAAATAAAGATAATGCTAACTCTTTGCTATATCTAAGGCTTCACCTTGAATGACACACAACTCATCCCTCTTTGGACTTTTCATGACCACTAGAGAACCTATACAAATCTTTGGAATGCCAAAATGAGATTTGAACTCATAACCCTCATCTTCTAGAATACCTAAGGAAACAAGATTTCTTGCAAGGCCCAGGACATACCTAACACCTAGAAGAGGTCTTATAATGTCATTGTGCATCCCCATAGCAATATCACATACTCCTTCCAGGTATACTTTCCTGGCCTTAACGTCTCTATAGTTATAGAACTAAGACTCAGTATGACACATATGAACTATTGCACCTGAGTCTAAAATTCACTCATTGTCAAACTCAATATTAGAAAAATTCATGACAAGTATGCTATCTACATCAATGTCGAAGTCTGCTAGCACACTCACAACAGACAATCAAGTGAATCAACTATGATATAAGATGGTTTTGGAGATTAACCATGTGAACCATCGGTCGTTCGAAGCGCACTCCACGAGGGCCATCGACCCCCATAAGGCCCTCTACGTCCCCTTAAGTTTCTCACCACCATNATCTCTAAACTTAAAGTCTCATTCCTCCCTCTAACAAACAAACTCTCTTTTTTCAATCTAACCCATCGACTCTTTCTTAAGCTCTAGCTTTCTAGCCCATAAAGCAAGTTAATTGTCCCAATAGTCACAGAACTTATGTCTATGTCTTCGAATGCTTACTGAAATTTAAGATGTGGAGTTTTGACCACTAAGCTTATCAAAATGTTGGACCTTACTAATTGCCTTAACACCTGTTCCAAATCATAAACAGAATTAGTGACGTGGCTAATGGAATGCACATGCGACACCTCGTCACACCGTTAACAAATTGTCCTCTCTTCAATTGTTCACTAAACTTTGAAAATAGTCTTTAATTGCTCACTAAACTCTGAAAATGTTTTTGATTGCTTACTAAACTTCGGAAAACATCTTCGATGGCTTGTTGAATTTTAAGGTGGTCGAATTTTGACCACAAAACTTTAAAAAATGACATTGACGTGCTGTTTGTTAAAAAAATATGTACCGCAATTATACATATAGCTTAAAAGTAATAAAATGGACAATCAAGTCAGAATTGTCGATTCCACGAGAAATGATTACTCAATTACACAATATTTAAATTTAATTTTAACATATTTTTGTAAAATTTTAAGTTATTTTCATCATTTAAAAAATTCAAATTTATTGTGTGTTTCATTGTTAAAATTAAATTAAATTAAGTTATGTTCAATGGATTTTACAACGAATCTCACAATAAATTTGAGTTTTTCAAATGATCAAAATAATTTAAAATTCTACAAAAATATGTTAAAATTAAATTTAAATATTGTGTAATTGAGTAATCATTTCTCGTGGAATCGAAAATCCAAACTTGTTTGTCCATTTTATTACTTTTACGCGACCCATGGGATTTCAATCTTATTTTTTAACAAACAATAGGTCGACTTCATTTTCATAAGTTTAATGGCCAAAATTCGACATTTTTCAAAGTTTAGTTAGCAATTAAAGATGTTTTTCAAAATTTATTGAGCAATCGTAGGTGTGACAATTTCTTAACGATGTGACAAGGCACCACATGTACATTCCGTTAGCCACGTCACTAATTCGTTAATGATTTGGAACGGATGGTAAGGTAGTGAGTAACGTCCAACATTTTGATAAGTTTAGTGGTCAAAACTCGACATCTTAAATTTCAATGAGCAATCGAAGACAGACATTAGTTCAGTGACCATTGAGACAATTAACTCCCTAGCATACGTGATGACATTCCTAAAATTTCTATAGGATTTATACATAGAATTCAAAATTTTAACAACTAGATATTCATAATCAAATTTCTTATCAATGTTGGCCAGACACTTGACAAACCTGTTACAGTCATCCAAATTGGATTCAAGATCATTTTCCGGATCCATCTTAAATCTAAGAAGTTTCTGAAGCAAATGAATCTTGTTTGGCAAAGATTTTTGCAAGAATAACTTGTCAAGTGCTTCTCACAACTCCTTGACAGTATTATATTGTTCAACTTATCCCTATACATCGTCACATAAACGAAACAAAATAGAGCTATGTGTACTTTTATTCATTTCAACAATTTCTTCCGGCTTAGATTTCAATGCGTCATGATATTTTTCTGGGTCTTCAAGAGCTTTAGAAACTTTTTATTGAATTAAGATATCTTTCATTTTTTGCTTCCAAATGGAATAATCTCCCTTACCATTAAATGTAGACAATTAAACCAAAGAAGTCGTGATAGAAAAACAATTTTTTTCAAAAAGAAATTCACTCAAAACTTTTACCAACACAAATGCAAACTCAAACCAATTAATGTAGAAGTTTCTATCAAAATGATCACAAAGTCACAATATCAGAAATTGTAAATCCAAGAGTGTTAAAATGTACAAACTGAGAAAATCAATCAGTCGGTTGGTATTTTAAGGAGAGGTAAGAGACTTTATAGCTTTATGACCACCATTATTCGCACTAAAACTTTCAGTAGCTACAGTAACCACATGAACCACCATTGGGCCGCTATCGAAAGAACTTTATCGTCTTCACCTTGCTACCATCAACTACTACAGTATACAAATTAACTAAACAACAACACCAGAAGATCAAAAATTCCTCAAGGAACAATCTATCTCTTTTTTCACCATCCTCGAAATATGCCCTATATGCTGCATGTACCTGGTCAGAATGTTCATTGGAAGTCAAGTTATGGTCTTCGTTTGTCTATTGGTGCATGGATACACCGAAACTTAGACATGAAGTTTTCGAGTCTCCGTGTTCTTGAACTTCTAATATGTTTTTCATGTCGATTTCACACTTTTGTACCACTAACCTAAGCTCGAATATCATTTGTAGAGATAAAATGTAAATTACAGTGTTTGTTACAACTCAAATGTGAAATAATATCTTGCATTATGATAAAATTGACTCAAAACTTCTTCAACACCACCACCAATGGAGTCTTGATATTGAGTTTAGATTTGTGTCACATCGAATCAAAGTAGAGTCATCCAAATTGAATGACAATGGATTCATCGAGAAAAACCCATCGGAGATAACCAAGATTTGTCACAAGAGAAACAAGCCCCTCCCACTTGGTTTCTCAATCTATTTGTTTTGTTTTTGCCAAGTCCAAATGATACCAAGAGAAGTCACTTTCTGTTATAGGATGAGGCAAAGTGAATTCAAAACCAATGTTCACGTAATAGACAAGGCAAGAACAGAAAGTGACCACAAGATAATTTCCAATAATTGAATTTAATCTAAAGTTCACAATCGTTCTAGATAAGTACAATTCTCACCAAATCCACTTGTCCAATACGCAAGTGCCATGTGGATTTGAGTGATCCACACTCACAAATCTTCACCTTGGATCACTTATAATCCACTACCCAATTCTTCATTTACAAGTTCTATCCCTTATTGTGGTCTTATTTCATCATCGCTCAATCTAGCTTAATACCTGTACAACAGTTAATCATTATCAATATTGATAAACATTTGTTGAACTTTCCAACAAGTACTTTATTCCCAATATTTGAAGGACTATCATGGGTTGCAACTTTAAGCAGTGTAAATTCACCAAAATCTAAAATCTTCCAAATGAAGTGGTATTTCACCGCAATATGCTTAGATCTTTCATGCTACATAGGGTTTTTTCATAAAATCAATGTACTTTGACTCATAGTAAAGATCATGGCATTTTCATTCAAGAAATTCGATTCACATAGTAGGCCTTTCAACCACTTACATTCTTTTATAACTTTAGTTAACGCATCATATTCTGCTTCAATGCTGGAGAGAGTGATTATAGATTGTAACTATGATTTCTAAGTGATACAGCTCACCTAAAGTAAAGAAGTATGAAGTGGTAGATTTTTTATTACTTTATCCATTACAAAGTCAGAATCTACATATCCTTTGAACACAAATTTATCAATTTCTTTTCAAAAACTAGGTATCTCAATAGACATTTATGTATAGTACAATTATGTTTACCTGAGCTAGACATAAACATATTCAGGAAACTAGTTGCATATTCAAGATTCAATCTCATGGTAATCATACAATTCATCACATAACCAATGGTGTTAGCATAGGAACATATGAGAAGCACCGACACAGTGCTGATGGCTATGCATTGTTGTTCAATATGTATCGATCACCGGTATGTCTCCAACATGTCACCGACGCATGTCGAAGGCCCTTTTTGAGGCCATTAGAAGAAGAATTGAAAGATGTCCCTGCAAAGAACTGAAGAAGAATAAGACGTACAAGGCATGTTGATCATGAAATAGGTGGTGAAGTACTATCAAAATTTGGGATGTTGTAGTGGAATAAAGTGGCTGAAAAAAATGAAGGGGCTAAACCCTAGTTTGTTGAAGAAGAAGTGAAGAGACTTGTGTGTTTGTGATGATTAGTAAATGAAAAATTAAGCTCCTGTTTGGTGACCATTTTTATTTGAAAAACATTATTTTGAATAATGAATTTTTGGAGAATGTGTGGTTAAAAAGTAAAAAAAAATTGATTTACTTGTAGAATATTTTAATGTGTGAATATGTGGTTAAAAATGAGTATGTAAATTTTCTTTTTTTGTATGAATGAAAGACAAACAATGGCTAAATATTAACCTTATCTTTTAATAAGTTAATTACTCTTTTACCCTTAATTTAAAAATCAAAATGAAGGCTTTTTAAGTCTAAAAAGAAGGCAAACTTTTTTTTTTAAAACTAATTTACCATTTTCCCCAATTAAAATCAAACTTCTAAAATATATTTGTTATTTAGCTATTTATATTTGATACAAAATGCTTAACTAACCTTAATTAATATATGACTTATTTTGAATTACAATAACTTTGGCATAACTTATCCAACATACCTTTTTCTCAAATTCAATACTCGCCATTTACTATGAGCTTCGAAACAAGCTCAAAATTGATGGGAAAATTCTCGCTAAATTAATACTTGATTATTTGACTGAATAAAAAAAATAATGACGTTGAAACTTAGTTTCATATTTCTCTTTCAACATCTGAAAAATTAACAAAATGTACCGAAATGAAATAAACATAATTTTATTTTCGGTCACTACAAAGAAGGTTTTTCATGCACGCGTTTCTTTTTTCTTTTTTTTTTTTGTTCCTTTGAAATTAAATCATTTTTATTTGTGGAGATATTTTAAGATATTCTGCCAAGGGTACCCGGAAAGGAACAAATCATTTTTATTTTGAGGAGATATTTTAAGATGTTCTACCAGGGGTGCTTGGGGCAATGACCCTACATTAGGTCCAAACATTTTCAAATAAAATATTTTTGGAATCCAATTTTAAAAGATGGCTAGGGCTATCGTGAGCTATTATGGCTTGCATCTCTCACACATCATGTTAGGGATATATAATTCCCCACACTATTATCAAATATAAGTGCAAGAGATGCAAATTTTTATGATTTCCTTACATTAAGAAGTTTTTTAAGTACGGGCTCCCTATATGCTTGGGAGTGCGGTTTGTGCATGTTATCCCTACTTTTTCTCGCATAAGGGACTTTGATTACGATATTGATCTCTCTTTGCAACGGTTGAGGGTTTGCAATGACTTTGCATGAAGTTGTACCACTTTCTTATCCCTTTTTCTTACGGGACATATAGGCCTCTAACCTTCCAGCGCATAGGCACGTTCTTCTACTTGTTCCACATCCTTGCCATTTTGAACACTTCAAAACATTCATCTGTATCATGGGTTCTGGTGCGGTGGATTTTGCAAATTTTTTCTTTTTTTTTTCTTCTTTGCAACAAATGCATGGACCTTGAGTTTTTCAATATTATTTTGCTCCATTTTTCTTCAACTTTCGAGGACCTCTTCTACATGGATCTCATTAAATATTAGATCTATTAGTTGGTGGAAGGACCGTAGATATCTTTTGCTGGCTTCTCGCTAGAAGAAAGTGTTCATCAATAAGCTATTCCAAAATGCATTTTGTGTTTCCTCATCCGGAGTAGCCTCATTAGCATTCATCTCAGCTTTAAATCTCGTGTAATAACTTTGGAGAGATTCTCCTTCCCTTTGCTTTATGGTATTCAATCTCGTAGTTGGTTATCTCGCCCTAAGGCCTACCCCGTTGATGTGGCAGCCAACTATTGATTGAT
>CAIGRF010157986.1:10218-20568 GCA_903798235.1 Fraxinus ornus
TCAGCGTAGGGAGTTCGATTCCTGGTTGGAGCAGCTGAGTGATATAATAATCAATATTGGTTGGAGCAGCGTGGTGATGTAATAATCATGGAGGAAGACTCCCGTGGGGCCAGGAGTATAAGGGGTGCTCGAACCCTGGGCAATTTGGGCATAACCCGCGGTTTACCTCCTCCAGTTACTGAGAGGCCGGTAGCTGGTGATCAAAAAAATTAGTTTGACTAAACTGAGATACCTGGGTACCCAAAAAAAAAAAAAAAACCATGTAGAACTCCATCAAGATTCAGAAACTAGATCACATAGTAACTAAATTATTGCATCACATGTTGACTAAGTACATTGTTTTTAGTGCATATTGCATCACATGTTGACTAAATTATGGAACTAGATCACATAGTAACTCGACATATACTATTGACTAAAAATTGGTGAAACGTAATATTGTGAAGTTAGGGATTTCATTTAAATATGTTATTAAAATTAATTGTTAATTTTGATTTAATTTATAATTATAATTTTATTTTTTACCAAACGTGGACTAAACCAATTTACGCCTCTTGTTTAAATCGAAGTCGGTTGGAAAATTTCTCAACATACAACTTCAACTACCTACCCCATCCTACACCGTTCTATTCTTTTAAATACTCAAACCAACCAAAACTCTTTACGGCTGTACTCAACTCCACTGCTAATCTGCTATACCTTATCCTTAAAACCTGTAAGTCCCATGTCTATACCAATAATCACGTGCCTCCTCATCATATCCCTGACCCTTTTCTCTCCGATGATCGGCGCCGACGACTCGCCGACAGTGTACGAGGTTTTACGGAAGTACGACTTTCCAGTGGGTCTTCTTCCAAAAGGAGTAACCAGCTATGAACTGGACACTTCCACCGGAAAATTCACTGTTTACTTGAACAAAACTTGCAGTTTCACTATTGATGGTTACAATCTGAAGTACAAGACGAAAATCACTGGGACTATATCAAAGGACAAGATTACGAATCTGAATGGGATTCAAGTGAAAGTACTGTTCTTTTGGCTGAATATTGTGGAGGTTACTCTAGATGGCGATGAATTGGAATTCTCAGTTGGGATCGTTTCTGCTGATTTCCAGATTGATAATTTTGAGGAGAGCCCACAGTGTGGTTGTGGATTCGACTGTGCGAATGGGAATGGATTTGAAGGGGAAAAGGAAAAGGCTATGGAGTTCAGCTTCAAGAGACTTGTGTTCTCTTCTTTGAATCAGATGTAAGTTTTTAGGTAAGGGCGTGTTTGGTAGACGGACTTTGGCAGTATGAAGTTTTTTTATTTTTCTTCTTAATACTGTTCGATTTATCCGTCAAATCTAGTTATGGGTATATGAAGTATGTTAGTATGCTATCGTAGTAGACGAGTTTATGAATAAATATTTTGTGTATTATTTTCTTGTGTACTTCTCGATTTTATTACATCGTACTTATGTCTTAAGGAAGTATGAAAAGTCCCTGTTTGAAATGCTTTATATTCTAGGGAAAATTTTCCAACCTAATAGCTGTTTGATAGCCAAGATTTTGAAAGAAAAATGTTTTTCTTTTTTCTCCCTCACGCGCTACTTTTCTACATTTTCAAGGAATTGGTTTTCCTTTGGTTTGTGTGGGAATTCACTTCAATTTTTTAATTATTATTTGCAATTGGAAAAAAATTCTAGATATAATGGTAAGAAATTGTATCACTTTTATTGACAATCAACGTACAAAACAAAGTTAAACGAATGATATTCGGTATAGTTATTTTTTTAAAAAAAAAAATTGGACAAGTGGAACAAATTCTAAATTCAATGGTAGAAAAAATTGTCACTTTAATGGACAATTTCTATGAAAAACGAAATCAAACGAACACCAAATTTTCAACATTTTTCAGGTGGAAAATTATACTAATCAAACACAATTAATTACAATTCTCAATAAAATAATTTCTAGACAATTCAATTCCTCGTAAAACATTTGTTTTCCACCTATTTTCCACATTTGTAATCAAACAAACCCTAAATTAATGCATAGTTTAATAGGCAAGTTGAGAATAATTAACTTATTCATTTTAATTCCTGTTTGATAAAAATTAGAAAGAATTTTTTGGGCACAATTGAGACTCATTTCATTGAAGTAAATCTTCTTATGTAGGGCGGGTTTTGTAAGATTGAGTGGTTGAAAATGAATGAGATTTTATTTTTATTTTTTGTAAAAATTAAAGTAAGAATTCTTTTTAAAATAAGTAATTTAAAATTTATGTTTGATGTAGATCTTTTAAGGATTGGATTTGTGGGAAAAAAAAAATTTAGAATTGTAATTAAAAAGTAGAAAAAAGTTATGGAATCATGTACAAAATTATATTATCTGTAATTAAAAATGGTTAATTTCACAAATGATCACTGAAGTTACAGCAAAATAATAAAATGGTCACTAAAGTTCGAAACTTGCATAAACGGTCACTCAACTTTTAGGCATTTTCAAAAATGGTCACTGAGGTAAGTTTTTGGACTTTTTTGTTCTAATTGAAACCTAAATTAACAAAACACAGCCCCTTCAAAATTGGAGGACCTGAAGTGTAATTCCCTTTTAAAACACCAATTGGGGCGATTTTTGTACCCCATCTAGCTGCAAATTATAGCTCAAAATTCCGGCAACCTATGTCCTTCAAAACTGCGGGACATTACTACTGTTGGAATGAGCATAACCTCCTCTTCAATTTTCACCCAAGAACTTTCCCTAACTCCAAGTAATCTGGCCAAAAATGCAACTCAAAATTCGCTGGCTATTTTTTTGCAAACTGCCGGAATCTCAACTTCTGGCCACCTACTTGGCCGGAGTCATCCACCAGTCGATAACCCAGCCCTAGACGACCCTACCCATGTAAACAATTTAGCCCAAACATCAATTCTTCAGGCTGAATTATATCTAGAAGAACTGACTGTTTGGGCATAACTGCACGAGTCACTATGGCAATTGGCAGCAACATTAGTGAATAATAAACTTTTGTAGAATTAATCCTTTCTTGGGATTTTCTACGTTATAGCAACACAAGTTTCATATAGAACCTTATTACATAAGAAATCAAAACCAATCTCTCTAATTCTGGTACTTGACAGAGGATCAAAAATAAGAATCAGAAGAGGACAAAAATAAAATTAGTCTTTTTTGGTTTCAAAGCCGAAGCCTCTGCCCATCGCTTCCATCCTACTTTTTATAAATGATTCAGCCTTTGCATTTATGTTTGAGTCCGCACTCAGAAGAGACCCTGGCCTCCTCAGAGGCTTCAATTTTCTCTCTTCATTGGGCTTATTCAACTTTATTCCTTTAGCTAAAATATTGGTACTCTCTTTGTTCCTAGAACCATTTTTCTGCTCGTAGGCCCTGCTACCGGAGGCCATTATCTCTAGCTTTCACATCAGATTTCTCTGCGACTGGAAAGCTTGATACATCTTTCTTTGGAACGTGAATGGAAGAACCAAAATCATCAACTGGGGTCTTCCAATTTTCTAATGCTCCAATATGTCCGAACTGAACCACAATCTCAGAAGCACCAGAAGATCCATTAGCCATTGATGGGGGTAAAAATCGCTCCAATTGGTGTTTTAAAAGGGAATTGCACTTCAGGTCCTCCAATTTTGAAGGAGTCGTGTTTTGTTAATTTGGGTTTCAATTAGAACAAAAAAGTCCCAAAAACTTACCTCAGTGACCATTTTTTTAAGTGCCTGAAAGATGAGAGACTGTTTATGCAAGTTCGAACTTCAGTGATCATTTTGTTATTTTGCTATAACTTCAGTGACCATNGTAACTTCAGTGACTATTTGTGAAATTAACGCAAAAAATGTTTTAAAGAATACCAATGGTTGTTTTTCCTAAATAAACATTGGGATTTTATCTCTAATTTTCCTCAGAGCACTTAAAGTATCTTGATTAATCAATAAATTATTTAGTAAAATCAAAATAAAAAAAATGAATGTTCGATAAATTAATAATCTTTTAATTCTTGATAAAAATTAAAATTAAAATTTTAATCTAAATCAAATTCCGTCAGTTTTCCTGCCTCAATTCTTAAAAAAGTGTGATGCTTTCCTCGAGCACTTCTTTTGGAATGCGATCGAAGCATCCCACATACCAGCAAGCATCTGTTGTTCAACAGGGGCAGCAATAATTTGTAGGCCTTTTTTGACTTTTTGCCCCTTTCCATTGGTAGGTGAAGTCTACGAGAACA
The DNA here is from genome assembly GCA_903798235.1 of Fraxinus ornus. Classification (NCBI taxonomy): domain Eukaryota; kingdom Viridiplantae; phylum Streptophyta; class Magnoliopsida; order Lamiales; family Oleaceae; genus Fraxinus; species Fraxinus ornus. The sequence goes on from CAIGRF010157986.1 coordinate 14,452, forward strand.
AGACAGTTTTTCTCCAGCTAGATAGCCAACACCCGTGTGGCTGCTTCCCCATTTTTTTTTTTTTATCATCGTTCAATCATAATCAGTCAAGTGTTCATCTGTATGATTTTTGTGAAAAAAAATTTGTGCCCGTAACATGTTCTCTAAATTAAGCCCTTATTTGACAATTATGTTTTTCAAACTCTTTTTCTTTTACGTACTTTTTAATCATACATTCACACAATAAAATTTGCTACACGAAAATTCAAAACTTTTTTTCTACTTTATAATTATACATTCTCCTAAAAATTACTATTCAGAACATAATTTTTCTCATTTAATGGTTTTCAAAGTAAATTTCAATATATCGAGTTAGGGCTCCACGAATAATTCAAAAGCGGAGAAGGGGAGTTTTTAATTTCCAAAATTTTAATAAGGTAATTTGTTTTTAAGCCCCTGTTTGAGTCACATTAAAAATTTTCATTTTCATTCTTTAATTCATTTTCAACTATATATTCTTCAATAAAATAACATTTTCCACCACATCAATAATTTTTCCTTCTTTTTCAACCACACATTCTCCATCAATCTACTATTTCAGAATATTTCAGAATACATTTTTCCAAAATAATGTGGCTCAAACATACCCTAAAAATAAATTTTTTAGGGCCAATAAGTCCATGTTTGATGGCATTATTTCGAAAAAATGGAAATTTGAATAGTGATTTTTTGAAGAATGATTGATTAAAAAGTATAAATTAATTTTTACTCTACGTGTAAAATATTTTATTATATAAATATATAGTTGAAAATAAATATGACAATTACGAGAATTTTAAAATAACAGTTATCGGGTGTAAGTGCACAAAATCAATAATGAACACACGAAAAAAAATAGCTCTTAGAAATTCTTTTGTAATATAAGATTTTGAAATGTGTGGTTGAAAAGTTATGAGACTCATGAAAGATGTGATTAATATTAATTGTTTGACTTTGATTTATAATCTGTACATTGCCTTAATATCTTTTAAGAATCTTTGTATTTGATCATTTCTGTTCTCTCAACTTGACTTTTTCTCCAAGGGCATGTTTGATAGGAGAGATTTTTCATGGAAAATGGAATGGACAATTTTCAATTAAAACAAAGTCAAACGAATAATAAACTTTGATAAAAAAAAATGATTTTTTTTGGAAAGTTTTTTTTTTTTGCAATGGAAACAAATTTTATAATTAATTGTGGAAAAAATTATCGCTTTAATGGACAATTTCCATATAAAACAAAGTCAATCGAACACAAAATTTTAAAGTTTTTCGAATGAAAAATTATACCAATCAAAAACACTAAATTAACAATTCCTTATAAAACAATTATAGGCAATTACTTTCCCTGAAATTCATTTTCTTTCCGTCCATTTTTCACCCTTACAATCAAACGTATCCTAAAATCATTTGTCATTTTTTTTCTGGCAAGTAACTATTCAAAGCATAAAATGTGATTGATGGATATTATTGAGAAAAAAATGTATTTTAAACAGTGATTAAAAAATAAGAAAAAATTATTGATTTGTTAAAATATTATTTTATTAAAAAATGCATAATTGAAAAGAAATGAATTTTGAAATATCGTGTACCATATAAGCACTTGCTCATTTTTGAGCGAACTTTCGTTGGAATATTCGATTTGGTCACAGAATTCAAGAAAATACACCAAATTCGGGCATTTTGCCGAAGAAAATGGATTCATATGTATCATCGAATTGGCCTGTATTCAGTTCATTCAAGAAAATTAATAATATACTCACAAAATCGCTGTCTTTCCCAATTCCCTTTCTTCAACCCACGGAAATTCTCACAAAATTCGGTGTCGAAACAATAATATGTCAACGACACAGCGTATCTGCATTTTTATCTCCCTTTTTCTCGCTACAGCACCACCGCTAATTGCAACTGCAGACGACGGCGGAACCTCTCCTCTGACGGCCTACGATGTCCTTCAGGCTTACGATTTCCCGGTGGGCATCCTTCCAGTAGGCGTGACCCACTATGAAATAGATAGAGCCAACGGCAAATTCAATGCGTATTTCAATAGTTCGTGCAGTTTTTCAATTGAAGGTTCGTATCAATTGAGGTACAAGTCGGAAATCAGTGGGTACATCTCTAAAGACAAGCTTACCAGCCTTTCTGGGGTCAGTGTCAAAGTCCTTTTTCTTTGGCTCAACATCGGTGAGGTCAAGAGGAGTGGGGATGAACTTGAGTTCTCCGTGGGAATTTTATCTGCTGAATTTGGGATCAACAATTTCTACGAAAGCCCACGATGCGGGTGTGGATTTAACTGCAAAAGTATTGAAGAGAATCGGCAAAGAGGGGGTAATAGTAGTAGTCCCTTTATTTCTTCAATCTAGCAGAGGTCAGTCGGTTTTGGGGTTTCTCAAAGATGTTTACTTCTTCCTCCATCAGTTAAATTTGGAATTTCTCATGCTTTTGACTTTAAAGTTGAGTTCTGTACGTGTTCTTAGTTTTAATAATAAAGGATCTTTCTTTGATATCTCTGTATGTTTTTACTGAAGTTGAATGATTGTGGTTACCCGAATACATTATTATATTATCTCTGTTATGCCTTGATCGCGGACAAAAGGAAGAATGTGCTTAATATCGTTGAGTTGCTTAGTCTTGAAATTATGCCCGGCCACACAGGTTAAGCAGATTAACTTTGCAGTTTAAGATCAACGGTTTAATAGTTTGGTGAAATAGTGTCGATGCTACACTTTCATAAGAGTACTCCTTGATGCACCTCATCAGCGTATGATCTAGGAATATGGTGGAGATGTTTACATCTTCGGAACTTATTGAGTTTTCAAGGGAATTTTGCATTCGGTGGTGAAATATGAAATTACATTTGCTTAGATTACTGAATTGACATTGTGAAGTTTTCTTTGTGGAGTCTGGGATTTCTATCAATGCTCGTGGTGGGGGGAATTTTCTTTTTCCAAACTCTAGCCACCATTTGATGTCTCCACATCAACTATCCACGTGTTAATAGAAAGGACTAATGCAATGCAGCAAGCTATAATTCTTTTGGGTTCTAATTAGTGTGGAGCTGATAATTGGAAGCAAAGATGGCAATGTAATAGAAACTGCTATCGGAAATTATATATTTGAGTATTCTGCTTGCTGAAAATATTTAGATGTCATATTAGTTGCAATAGGCATATTCTGTGATAACTTGAGCTCTTAGTAAAGTGGCATTATTTTGTGTTATTTAACCAAGTGGCTTGTTTAACGTCTTTTGGGCTCTGCTGATTGTGCAGAGATAAGATCTGAGATCTTGAGCTCATTCACCCTCTTCTTAAAGCTCCACAAAATACTTCCTCTTAACTATTCTTTGATAAGCACTTCAATTGTATTGTAGTATTTGCTTGCCATTGAGACATGGAAGAACAATTTTTTTTCTTTTATAATGTGGCTTTCTCTAGTGAGATGTGTTGCATTTCAAGAGTTTTTCATCAAATGAACATGGTAGATTAATAAAAGACCGTGAATTTTGATCATAACGAACACATGAAAATATTACTTATATGAGTTTAATTGATTTGTAATGCACATACTATGAGCAATATGTTATGGACAAAAGATAATTGATAAAATTTTGAGATTTTACAAGGTAAGATGCTCAAGTAATATTTAAATAAGATCACATGACTGAAAAATACCCAACCAAACTTCCAAGGTAAGATGAAAGAAGTTCGGACAATTGAAAGATTCAATTGGACGTCGTAAGTGGCTTTTGGATGGAGCTAGACGTACGTCTGATTGATGAGAACACATCAGACAGTTGACAAATAAAGGACTTCAGATGTCTATTAGCAGAAGATCAGGTCTCTCATTGAAGAAGCTTTATTATCTGTTTGGGAAGACCAATTTTCAGATTGAGGTTCAGGGGTTTCAAACGTCCAATGGTGATGAATCAGACATCTGCAACAATCACCTTTTTTTCGAACATGCTACCATCATCCACCACTTTCTCCATTAAAAGTTTGCATCATAGTCAGGTTTCCTCTACCATAGTCAACGTCATCTGCCAAGAGACCTCTCTCCATTTCCAAATTCTGAAATATAGTCACCGTCAACTTTTGCCATCTTTTTTTCAACAAAAAATGGTTGTACTTGAGCAAAGCTCATTTACTCCTGTTCTCGTCTTTATTCTATATCTATCAGATGGAGTCTCCTTACAATCATTTATCTTTCCAAAGTTAGTGGGTAGTTTAAGATTTTGGAGTTAATTTGTTGTGGATCGGTTTTTAAGAAACACATGGAAATTGTTATTTTCCTGACTTATGGTTTGGAGTTTTAGAGTTGATGGCTGCTCAACTGAGTCTAGTAATGGTGGCAATGAGGGTGGCAGGATGGAGATCCAAGCGATAGAGTTATTATTCTGGCTTCCTTGTTGGTTTGGTCCACAAGGGATGGTAGGAAGAAGAAAAGTTACCCCCCTGCTTTTGTCAATTGTGTGATTGGGCGTCTCACTTGAATTTTTTGATTGTGAGTCGTGAGATGGAAATGCAAGTTGTGAGCGTGGTACAAAAATGGGTTTTGCTTTAGTAATGTGGTGGTGGTCTTGTGCACCTGGAAGGAGAGGGACAGAATAAAGAAGAAAGAAGGTTAAATCCTCTTCAATGTCAAGAAATGTGAAGTTTTTGGAGGAAACGATTTAGCCAAATCTGCTTGGGAGTTGGGGCTGACATAATTGTATTTTTTTAAAAAAATAATTCAGTAGTATAACTGTCAAATGCAGTTTCTAGTTATAATTCATTCTGAATCTAATTCAAAGACTCAAACTCTGATTCTGATTTTGGTAATGAAGCAAAATCCAATTTATGGTTAAATTAGGAGGTATTCACATTTGGAATGATGTATATCTCTTTCATCCCAATATGTAGACAAAAGTAGGCGCCATTTTTAATCATTTAGCAGAGTGATATGTTGTTGAGATATAACTTGAGAAGGAAATAAAGTGTTGTGTTCGACAATGTTGGGTAAGGATTCTTTATTTGCTGAACACATTCTAGGTTTTAGATCAAAGCTTGTTTGGGTTGCAAGATGGACTCCTGTTATTGTGCAAGCTGCTTCTATCTTAAAAACATTACTTAAACGTCCTTTTTCTCCGTCTGTTGCTGCTGATGCGGAAAGAAGGTTCTGAGTGCCTGAGTGTGTGTGCTTGGTTGGTTATGTGTGCTAATCAAATATTATGAGGTACACACACACACACATAGTGTGTGTGCTTGGTTGGTTATGTGTGCGCTAATCAAATATTATTTGTCTTCTAGTTGAAGCCCTCATTATGTACCAAGCATCGTGATATGATATGATAAACTTCGAGATTGTTCTCTCAAACGACATATCTTAAGGTGTGTTAACTTCGACTTGATTGATCATATGTTCGCTTGGAATGCTACCAAAATATCAGTTGTTGAGCACCTCATAGTATTATCAGAAGTGATAATTTGACAGACTCGAGCTATTATCATTTTTGAAGTCGATAGTCAATGAGTGATTATTACTGTTACATTACAATGTTTATTCTTCTAGTTGAATCCCACATCATCATCAAAATTCTACTATGTTGAAGGGACATTTGTTCCCAGTGGAGTTCTTGGATTGTTAAATGGGTTGCTTTGTCATCTTCTTTAAGTAGGTATGTGTTTGTGGAATATTGTGGCCTAACTTCTTGCTAGATAATCAATCCATTATGCTGAGACAATTATTTAGTCACTGGCCAAATTATCCACGTATTAATTGTTTTCTAATCAACACAAAATTCCACTAATCGGCCGCGTCTGGCTAAGATTATTGCTTGTCGTTTTCAAGACGCGCGAAATTGATGCATGAATGATACATGGGAGTATTGCAATAGACAAAGCATGCCCTTGACTTCAAATTTATTGAAAATAAAGTTTAGAAAATTTGTAAGTAGATTTATTTATAAATAAATTTTAGGCTTATTAGCACAAAACGTCCCTACGTTTGACAGTTAGTGTGCAAAACGTCCCAACGATTCATTTTTTTGCATTTTCGCCCCTATTTCAACGTTTCAGTGTGGAAAACATCCATTTCACTATTTTTCAGTGTAAAATGACCAAA
>CAIGRF010158033.1:8806-20741 GCA_903798235.1 Fraxinus ornus
ATGGGGCTCGACCCGAGCCTTGGCTCGGTGCCACCGAGCTCGAGCCGGGCTTGGCTCGGGCTTTTTCCGAGCCGAGCCTGAGCTGTGCGAGCCCACGAGCTGTTTTGCCACCACTAGTTCGGTTCGGTTCAGTTTGGTTACCATAATTAATTTTTTAATATTTATAGCAACATTACATAAATATAACTAATGACATCTTCATTCATAACTTCGATAGACAGTTGGAGAGGGAGAAGTCGGACTCGGCAGTCGGCTACATTGATTTGGGCATGTAGATGTAGATTTTCAATTTATCAAATGATTTAGGGTTAGTGGACCTGTACTTAGCAAAAGTCTTTATCGAACATTGTTTTCCATTTTGCAACTTCATTGCTTGCTGTCTCAACATACTTTTGCAACGTTCGTTTGACTTTTGTCTACATCCTTTTGTAAAGTTCGTTACCCGATTTGTTTTTTGTAACGTCATCTGAGTGTTGTTAACATCCATTTTGGCAATGTTTTTTTGTCTGTAGTCTATGCTTTTATCTTTATTTTTTACAACATCAATGTTCGCCGAGTGTTGTTAACATCTATCTTGACATCTTTTTTTTATCTGTAGTCTTTTATCATTATTTTTTGCCACGTCAATGTTCGCTAAGTATTGTTAACATCCGTTTTGACAACGTATTTTTGTCTGTAGTCAATGCTTTTACACTTATTTTTTTGCAACTTTTGCTAAGTGTTGTTAATGTTGAAATGTGGAAATAGATCTACCCGAAAACTAAAAAAATTCTTAGTTCAAAAATCGATATCGTCTATATCAATTATAAATTATTTGAATTTCTACCTAAATTTGATTATTAATTTGTGAACTGGATCTGAATCACGAACTTCCAACTTTTTAGATCACAAGTTTTCGACTTTTTATTCTAGGAACTTGATGTTCCAAACCTTCAAATCTTCAATGGTATTCCTCAAATTCAATACTACATATCTGTTTAAATTTGAACACTATGGAATAGTATTATGTCTTGTTGTGCTATGTAATATCTCTAGATACCATCTACTCTCTATTTATAGAGAAAAATAGTACCAATCCATATACAATTTGAATTCTACATTCAAATAGGAATCTTAATTGAAATCCAAACAGGAGATTTAATTAAAATTCAAGTCCAATTAGTCTATATTTAATTATATTTGCAGTCCTAAAACTTTAATTATAATTACAATTAAGTTTAAAACTTTCACAACAATTACAATAAGTTCAAAACTTTATTATGATTACAATTAAGCCCAAAACTTTTATAATAATTATAATTAAGTTTCAATACTTTATAGAGCTATCATAGGGTCATGAACGAAAATATATAATCCAAACTCCAAAATTAGATTATGTCTAATCAACTCTAGATCACCCAATTTAATCATTCTTTGCTTTTTTCACAAAAGGAAAAGATTACACTATCGGAATACACCTGAGAAATCCAACTTGTATGCATTGTCATTGATACGCTAAAGGACTTGAAAAGGAACATCTCCTCTCGGAAGTAACTTAGAATGCTTTTGTGTTGGAAACCTCTCTTTCCTCATGTGCAATTGAACCCAATCACCGGGGTTCAAAAATTAGCTTTCGACGCCCTTTGCTAGATTGTTTTGCATATTGCTCCGTTTTCTCTCAACATTGAGTCTTGACTTCTCATGTATCAGCCTAACAAATTCAGCCTTTTTCCCTCCATCCAAGTTAGCACGTTCAGACAAAGGTAATGGCGTTAAATCTAATGGAGTTAAAGGATTTAAACCATAAACAATTTCAAATGGTGAAAATTAATAGTAGAATGAATAGTACGATTATAAGCAAACTCAACGTGTGGTAAACACTCTTTCCAAGTTTTGATGTTCTTTTTAATAATAGCCCTCAACAAAGTAGACAAAGTCCTATTCACTACTTCTGTTTGACCATCAATTTGTGGGTGAAAAGTAGTAGAAAATAATAGTTTAGTCCCTAAAGAAATTAGCATCTCTATCCGAACTATTGTTCTAGCATACCATGTAATTTTACAATTTCTCGAAAGAACAAATCAGCAACATGGGAAGCATCATCGATTTTGTGACAAGGAATAAAATGTGCCATCTTGAAAAATCTATCCACAACCACAAAAATTGAATATCGGTCACGTTTAGACCCAGGTAAACCTAATATAAAATCCATCGAAATATTGATCCAAGGCTTACTACGAATGGGCAATGGCGTGTATAAACCATGGGCCTACACTCGGGATTTTGCTTGCTTACGCCCTTGTTTGGCCCCCGTGTTGAAACTTTTTGGAATAGTGATTGATGAGAGAATGTGTAGAAAAGTAATGAAAAGTTTTAGATTTGTGTATAATATTATTTTATTTGATGAATGTGTGGTTGAAATGAAGAGAAAAAATTAATGTAATGTAATGGAAAAAAAATGGGGGCCAAACGGGGCCAATAAAAGTGTTCTTGCAAAATGGCTAAGGTCTTAGTGACTCCAAAGTGTCCCATTAAACCTCTACTATGGATTCCCTGTGTAATACCCCCATACCACGAAAGCTTAAGAGATTTGATAGGTACTACTCATACCAACAAGGTGCACATTCTTTTCCGGAAGTCCATCATTAGAAACTCCACAGTTAAGCATGCTTGGCTTGGAGCAATTCCATGATGGGTGACCCCCTGGGAAGTTTTCTCGAGGAGCGTGCGAGTGAGGACAAAGTATGCTGAAAAGACTCATGTGGTACAGTGGGGACAGTACGCCGTTGATCTGACAGTCGGGACAGTCCGTTTAGTGGGACCCGGGTCGTTACAAATGGTATCAAGCCCGTTTGCCAGTCGGAAATCGGGAACTAAGTGCTATGCCACATCTAGGATCCCAACGACTGGCAATAGATCCTCAGATGGATCAAGCCCGACGAGGACGTCGCGAGGCTAACGGGAGGTGATTGTAATACCTCCAAGACCACGAAAGTTTAAGAGATTTGATAGATACTACTCATACCAACAAGGTGCACCTTCTTTTCCGGAAGCCCGTCGTTAGAAACTCCACAGTTAAGCGTGCATGGCTTGGAGCAATTTCATGATAGGTGACCCCCTGGGAAGTTTTCTCGGGGAGCGTGCGAGTGAGGATAAAGTATGCTGAAAAGACTCATGTTGGTACAGTGGGGACAGTACGCCGTCGATCTGACAGTCGGGACAGCCCGTTTAGTGGGACCCGGGTCGTTACACCCTGACTAACAAATCTCGCAAAGAGAAATTCGGTAAACGTTACATGTTCCCCTGAAACAAGAAACCTTTGTGCCTAAAGAACTTGCTACATTCCGAAACTCTTCACAAAAATGGTGGTCTAAAGGATACAAGTCTTTAATGCTCTCAAAACCAAGTAATTTTGCATCAAGAGTAGAAATTAATACGTACTTTCGAGAAAGTGCACCTGGAACTATGATATTTTCCTTATCTTGCTTGTTGATCAGATGACATATGGAAATGTCTCAATGAATTCTACCCATTGTGCATGGCTCCTATTCAACTTGTCAACCCTTTCAAATGTTTCAAGGATTCATGATTGGTGTGAATCACGAATTCCTTAGGCCAAAGGTAGTGTTGCCATGTTTCCAATGCTCAAACCAACACAAACCATTTTATCATAAGTAGGGTAGTTCAAGGCTGTCCCGCTTAATTTCTCACTGAAATATGCAATTGGTCTTCATCATTGCATAAGAACTGCACCTGTACCCATACCCATACCTGAAGCATCACATTCAATTTCAAACGTGTTCAAGTAAAGGGGCATAAGTTAATTTTTCCTTGATTAATTGGAATGCCTTCTCTTGCTCGTCTCCCCATTTGAAACGAACGTTCTTTTTGATGACTTCGATGAGTGTTTCGGTGATGCTGCTGAAGTCTTTCACGAATCTCTTGTAAAACTAGCAAGTCCATGAAACTACGAACATGATTACACTCATGGGACTCAGCCATTCCTGAATCGCGCGAATCTTATCTTCATCAACCTGTATTCCTTGTGCGCTCACAACAAAAGTAAGAAACACGAGCTTATCAGTGCAAAAGGTGCACTTCTTCAAGTTAGCAAATAACTTCTCTTTTCTAAGTACATCCAAAACTGACTTTAAATGCACAACATGATCATCCAAGTTTTTGCTATAAATGAGAATATCATCAAAATAAACAACAAAAAATCTGCCTATGAAAGAACACAAGACATGGTTCATTAATCCCATGAAGGTACTCGGTGCATTAGTTAATCCAAATGGTATAATAACCACTCATACAAACCATGTTTTGTTTTTAAAAGTAGTTTTCCATTCATCGCCTTCTTTCATCCTTATTTGATGATACCAACTCTTTAAATCAATCTTAGAAAATACACAAGCACCATGCAGTTCATCAAACATGTCATCTAAATGAGGAATAGGGTATCGATACTTTACCGTTATATTGTTGACTGCTCAACAATCAACGCACATTCTCCACGTCCCATCTTTTTTAGAAACCAAAATCACTGGAACGGCACACGGACTCATGCTTTCTCTAACATACCCCTTTTCTATCAATTCACTAACCAACTTTTGTAGTTCCTTTGTTTCTTTAGGATTGTTTCGATAAACTGGTCGATTTGGAATGGAATCATCGGGCACAAAATCGATTTGATGTTCGATTCCTTGAATATGGGGTAAACCATGTGGAATCTCTTCGAGCAAAAACATCCATCAAACTTTTGCAAAAGAGAAACTACAGAACTAGGCAAAGATGCATCAGGCTCGTTAGTGTTTAACGCCTCTTTGTAAAAAAGTACAGTCATTGGCAAATTTGAAATCATCACTCTTTTTATTTCACTTGCTTTTGCATAGAAATTTGTTTTTCTCTCAATGGCCGAATCCGCTTTCTTGTTTTCTCTCTTAATTTTCTCGGCCTCTCTTATTATTATTATTATTATTATTATTATTATTATTATTATTATTATTATTTTGTTTTCACTTGTTTTCTTTTTCTCACTCTCTTTCTTTTGATTAACCTCTTGTTGTAACCTCACTTGATCTTCATAAACTTGCTTTGGTGTCAAAGGAACTAGAGTGATTGTCCTTCGATTAAGCACAACGAGTATTTGTTGGTGAAGCCATCATGCTTAACACGATGATCAAACTGCCATGGTCAGCCTAGTAACAAGTGCCCAACTTGCATCGAAACTACATTACACAAAATTTCATCTTCATATTTTCCAATGCGGAAGGAAACTAACACATGTTTATTCACCCTCACCTTACCACAATCATTAAGCCATTATAACTTGTAAGGCTGAGAATGTTTAATTGTTGGCAGCCCTAATTTCTCAACCATTGTTATGCTAGCAACATTAGTACAACTCCCTTCATTAATAATCACACTACTTCATTTTGCACATGGCATCCAGTATGAAAGATGTTTTCCTTGCTGCACTTCATCATCCTCTTTGATCTGCACAGTTAGAGCTCTCCTTGTAACCAACAATTCTCCTTGGGCAGCGTATTCCTCATCACCCTGCATCCTCCAATAGTGGCATAGATTCGGTGTCTTCTTCGCCCTCGATTTCAACTTCTCCATTATCTCGATGTATCATAGCTCTTTTGATGGGACATTGGCTCGCTATGTGGCCCTGCCTTGGAATTTAAAACACTTAATATCACGATTTCAAGAGGTGGGAGGTTCAATTTACCTTGATTTCCATGGCTGGACATTCCTTGCTTTTACTCCATTTTGGGCATGGGGCTTGTTTCTCTTTCTTCACAAAATTCGGCCTCCAAGATGAACCCGAGTTAGAGTCTTGCCGTGTATTGTTGCCCCTCCTCTTGAGTTGGTTTTCAGTTTTGATAGCCATGTATTGTTGCCCCTCCTCTTAATATTACCCAAGTATTATCTTCTCGATTCCTAGCTTCTCTACCCTAACCACCTTATCTCCCATTGCTAACAACCGAATCCTGATCATCTTCTTTACCAAAATGTCCCCATCATATTCGTCATCTTCAGCTCTCACTTCCCTAGGTTGAACCCTCCCTCTCGTAGGCACATTAGGAGCGTTTTGTGGCTGCCCCAATAATGCTTCCATGAGGAACTTTGGATCAACCTCTCCCAATGCATCTCCAGAAGTATTTTGTTCTAGTTGTCTGACATGTTTGCTGCAAAACAAAGTTAGAGATAAAAGAACCTCATCCCCTCCCTTATGTTTTCACTCAAAGAATGATTCACTCAATTTCACCGAGTTTTCACACAAAACAAAATCGGATTAACTTTTACCCTCTTATGTGCTCACAAGAGCCTTTTTTCCACTTGTAGTAAACCTCTATAGGTTCTTATCAAACTAACCAAAAAAATATCACAGTTTCCAGCAACAATTTACCAATAACTCAAAAAGAGAAATCTGGATTTTAAAGGTTAGAAAACAAGGCTTTGTCGAGGATTTTGGGATTTTAGAATTCAACACACGGAATTGTGGAATCGACAAAGAAAAAAATTGAAACAAGAATTAGATACTTTTTATTTTGTGCAAACTTGTAACTAGAATCAATCTCTAATACTAGAATCAAGCCCTGATACCTAATGATATGATCACACCAAGAAATTAAGAAAGATAGAAGGATCAAGAAAGACTCTTAAGATCGTCTAGGAACAGATTTAGATGAAACCGCGACCCGTTGCTCATATTAAAGTAAGAACCTTGGAATGATGGAAAATGGCACAATCAATAATGGAGGGGATTGATTGATAAGTTGTTAGGTGAACACCACGGAAAACTCCGATAAGTTCAAAAGTTCTAAAAGAACCAAAGAGAATTTACTCTCACAAATTTTGAATGAAATTTGAATTCTTATTCATCAAGCTAATAGCATTTTAAATACAAAGAGGTCCACGAATTTGACAGCCAGAAAATCCTAAATATGCTGCCATGAATTCACAAATACATAGTCCTAATCAATGCTGGAAATTGATTCCTAATGGGTCTCCTTAAATCACGCCTATTCCACCATTAAATAAGGGAAGTATCTAAATTGGCATGCAAACCTTACAAATCAGCAAAAATAGCCAATAATAAATAAGAAAGATTACTTAGAAGAAGATTTTTTTTTTAAATGGCAGCCAACCAAAATTGTGTAAGTTACCAATTCGGGAAACTAAACTTTAATTCACACAATCTTGAGTTGTTCTCCTTGAGAAACTTTATTGCCTGATTATTCCAAAGCTTGAATCATTGAAATTCATCCTTATGGGGGCACGTGGAGCATCTTCCTTGGGCCTCCAAGAATTCATCCTAGTCCAAATGTTTTGAATCAGCCCATTGAGAGTTTCCTTGAACCTTTTAGCTCAAGCTCTTGTAAGAAGAAATAACAAAGGGATGATGATGATATGTTGTACATTTAATGAGGAAATTGCATTAGGTGTCAATTTTTGGCTTTCCATTTACAAAAAAGTCAATTTTTTTAAGTTTTTCCAAGATTGTCAAGTTTGCCCCTCTTATAATTCAAATACAATATATGTATAGCATTAAATGAGATTTGATTAAACTTAAAATTTGTACTCAATGTCAGTGATGTAGTACGATTTCTTGGGTTTATACCCATCTAATTTTATTATTTTTTAATTTGTTAACTTAACCAAACTACCAAGCCTCAGTTACCTATCATCTCCACCCCCAACAAATTAAAAATAGTAAAATATTGAATTCTCTAATAGTTGGTAAGTGGAAAAAATACGAATAACTTTTGAAATGATTACTTAATTTGTTGTACCATCTCTAGATTGAGCCACTCAATGTCAAATGGAAATCCTGACATTTTAAGGCCATCTTTGCGTTATTGAGCTTCATCTGCATTTTGTATTCGTTGATATGGCAAACAGATTACCCTTCTTGTGCTATTTATCCATTTTCGGTTGCTCCTCTAATCTTCTGTGAGAATATGAGATCTTCGTTGTCATCATCCAATTCAAAATATCTTTGAAGCTTAGATTCGATGAACTTCCCTTCTTTTCAACCACAGAGTATCGCTTGGCAAAGAAGTTTGGTTTAGGCAACGTGGCTCCCTTCGTCCTCTTTTAAGAGTGGACGTGGTCTGATTTGGTCAGATTGTGAAAGAAACCAAACTATACCGAAAATCAATGGAAATCTTAAAAATGGAACCATTGATTCCATATCCAATTATAGAACCGAAACGGAACAAAACCAACCGGTTTCGATATGACCAAGTCCGATTCTTCATATTGAAAAAAAAAAATATAAAAATAAAGTATGAAATTACATGTCAAATTGAAAATAGACAAAAATGGAGTATGAAACTTGTCATTTTCGTAATCTAACAATACAAAAATCAATTGAACAAGACAATAAACAATAATCTACTTCAAAGCTCAATATTAACTTCTTATGTTTTTTAAGAGGAAATTGCACTAGGTGTCAATTTTTGGCTTTACATTTACAAAAATGTCAATTTTTTTAAGTTTTTCCAAGATTGTCAATTTTGCCCCTCTGCATAATTTAAATACCTTATATGTATAGCATTAAATAAGATTTGATTAAACTTAATATTTGTACTCAATGTCAGTGATATAGTACGATTTTTTGAGTTTATGCCCATTTAATTTTTTTTTTATTTGTTAACTTAACCAAACTACCAAGCCTCAGTTACCTATCATCTCCACCCCCAACAAAAGAGAGAGAGACCGTCCTCCACTCCACCCCACTTCACTCAATTTTCAGAGGGCTTCGGGCGATTTTGGCACGTTTGTCATTAATAACAGAGCTATTATTCCGATTCCTTTTGATGTCCCTTATGGGGATATATTAATTGTGATTGGTGACTGGTACACCCAAAATCACACGGTTAGTATTTGTGCATAGTTGATCTCATGTTTATTTGAGTCGGGGAAAGTAAGTTCTTTAAATTTATTGGTGAATATGGAGTTTTATCTATGTTTAGGCTTTGAGGGGAACTCTAAATTCCAATAAAGATCTTGGAATGCCAGATGGTGTACTAATTAACGGAAAAGGACCTTATAGATACAATGATACTCTTGTTCCCAGTGGCATTGATGATGAAATAATTACGGTCCACCCAGGTGAGTTATTTAATTTCTAACTCATAAAGACATTCATTTATGTTTGAACTTATATCTTTATTAAAAAACATTATTGGCTTCAAAAGGCATATACATATTTTGCAGATGCATAATTAAATATTGAGTAAATGGCACATGTTGAGAGATTTGACTTGAGATAGGGAAGAATTAGACTAATGTGAAGTAACATTATTCGAGATAGGGCTTGCACTCACTTAACTGTAATATGGACACGGTTTAGCATGATAATGGAAAGATTTGTCAAAAAGATTTTTGATTGAAGAATTTGATATGTCGCCAATAGGAAATAAAAACCTTACTCTACGTTAGCCGATGAATTAATTCTAGATTACAATAGCTTCATGTTGTTCGAAGTCTGTTTGGTTCTTCATTTACATAAGCTTTGGCGTATTTCTTTGTATAAATTCTCATACAACATTAAAATTAAAATACATTTGTGTAACTTCCATTTCAAATGTTGTATATTTGTATATTGGATAGTAATATTAGGTTCTTCTGCATGCAAAACTTACCAGATTCGTGTAAGCAATGTTGGAATATCAACTAGTTTGAACTTCAGAATTCAGAACCATAACTTGCTTTTAGCAGAAATAGAGGGTTCATATACAGTACAACAGAATTATACGAGCTTAGATATTCACGTGGGTCAATCATACTCGTTTTTAGTAACCCATGGATCAAAACTTACCAGAAATAGAGGGTTCATATTCAGATTACTACATTGTTCCTAGTGCTAGATTTGTGAATGAAACAGTGTGGCAAAGAGTAACTGGTGTTGGTATCTTGCATTATACGAACTCTAAAGGGAAGGCATCTGGTCCTCTTCCAGACCCACCACAAGACCAATATGACAAAACCTTCTCGATGAACCAGGCGAGATCAATCAGGTCGGTTTGCCCTTCTCTCATTTTCATGTTGCAACTTGAAAATTTTCAATATTTACTCCCTTCAACTAAGAAAAAGAGTTAAGCATCGACATTCGAAGATATCTATTACATTAAATATGTACATATCACTAGGTCCTATTCGCAATGATGATGGTGGAGATTGAATTTACTTTTTCATAATCAAATGTATATGAGTTTCTCATTATAACTGCAAATTCTAAACGTGTTGGATATTTTTTTCTCTTTTTCCTTCCGATGTCTTTGGCTCACTAGTTGGTTTTTGGATGTTTTTCACCATACAGGTGGAATGTGTCTGCCAGTGGTGCTGGCCTTTGTCCTCAAGGTTCTTTTAGATATGGTTAGATTAATGTAACTCAGGTGTATGTGCTCAAAAACAGACCTCCAGTAATGATTAACGGAAAGCGGCGGACTACACTTAGTGGGGTTTCCTTTGTCAATCCCGCTACACCAATTAGGCTTGCGGACCAATATAAATTGAAGGGTGTGTACAAACTCGATTTTCCAACTAGGCCACTTGCAAGTCCACCTTAGATGGAAACATCTGTAATCAATGGTATTTATAGGAGATTTATGGAAGTTATATTGTAGAACAATGACACCAAAGTGCAAACTTATCACATGTGCATTTTTTGTGGTGGGGTACGATATGACTTCTTTCAGCATTCAATATATCTTTAATCAGAATGCAAGACATTGTTTTCCCATATTGTGGTTAACCATTATGAATAATTGAATTACAGAATTTAATTTGTAGATTCTACTTTCGGTTCATGAATGACTGTTTATTAATCTCTTTCAGGGTCTTCAAATCGTGCTGAACTTGGGACTAACCATTGACCTGCACAACATCGTAGAGGTTTTGTTGCCTGATATCTAATTATAGTGTTCTTTTGTATTGATGTGGTGGTCGTTCACTAACCCTAGCAATTCTTGAGGGTGAAAAAGTTGTTTCGGTAAGTTCGATTCGAGTTGGATAATTGAATTTGGATTCGTAATCATGTAAAAGGAAGACAATTTTTATGTTCTGTGTTAGGATGGCTTTGGGAACGATAAATGAATTGTCGGGTTAACTTATGTGTAGTTACAGCTCGTGGTCTATGCCAACTGTCGAGAATGACAGAGACTATTTGTTGGGAACGACAGATGAACTGTCGGGTTTTGATGTGTAGTTACATTTTGTAGTCGTCTCAACTGTCGCGAATGATTGAAACAATCTATCAGGAACGACAGATGAAGTGTCGAATGATCATACAGTGTAATATCGATGAATCCATATTTTAGTTGTGAACGTATTATAATGTGTTATGCAAACGATAATGGATGTTGAATGGTTAAGTAAGTTCAAAATTTAATGCAAGTTGAAAACGATAATATGCGAATATAAACAGTAATAACGTCTGCAAACCATAATGAGTATAAAACGATACATAACTTCATATTGTACGTCGCCATTGGGGACATTTAATAAACTACAACGACTTCTAGAGATGAAGCCTTTTTACATCAATTGTGTTACAATGGGGTGGGAACATGTTGTCCGATTATGACCAACTCGAAAGCATCGAGTGCATTTCCTAAGTCATGTGGTAGACTCATATCTAGATCGCTTACGTCGTATGGGTGGTCTCCCTGGAAGACGACACACAACGCGAAACGGGATATATAGTTTCGCTATAGGCACCCATCCAGTATTTCGATGTGTAGTAAGGGAAGCATCGATTGAATAACAATGTACCTCTCAAGCAAACAACACGTGTTGCATGAACACAATGCATACGATTTAGCTGGAACTAACGACATGCGTACGTGTTTTCAGAAAAGTTTACCATGTCCGTGTCATTGGATATTCCGGCCTGTATTAAGTTTGTTGTCAAGGCATGAGCTCGAAGTCGAGAACCAGC